>CAJQZJ010017430.1:792170-829719 GCA_907164525.1 Lophiomys imhausi | reverse complement strand
TCTTCTTCTTCTTCTTCTTCTTCTTCTTCTTCTTCTTCTTCTTCTTCCTCCTCCTCCTCCTCCTCCTCCTCCTCCTCCTCCTCCTCCTTCTTCTTCTTTTTGCAGTTTTCATAAAGTAACAACATGATAATTAATCTAGCATTACTAAATGTGCTTTAATCTGTGTATGGTCTGAATTACCTCATTCTTTCATTTTCTTAAGAATAATGTTGTGAGACCAGATAAAGCTTACATTATTTACATTATCAAAGGGACAATGATACCCAACTAGTGCCCATGCCTGGGTCCTTAATGCTTTGTGTATCTAGTGCTGCCAAGCGATGAGTCATGAAGAAGCATGGCTCTTTTAAATTGCCAGTGGGCAAGTTTATAAACTCAGAATAATATATATATATATATATATATATAAATAATAGCAATATAGTACTGTTAACTATAGCCACGGTCCTGAACAAAACAATACCACAACCTGGTCATTTATCTAACTATAACATTGTGCCCAGTGGTCCAACTCCATAGTGCTGTCCCAAACATCTTAAAACTACTGTTATAGTACCAACTTTAATGACAGCAATTTAATTTCATAAATATATTAAAATTTTAATTAAAATTTTATTTTAAAACAAAGTTAATGGCAAAAGCAAACTATATGGTCCAATAAGCAAATTAAAAGTAAAAATGGGCTGTCGTTAGGTAAATTCAGCTCAATACTTATCTGTCCTAACTACCAGTCCTGTCTACCCAAACACAAAGCAGAAAAAAAAAAAACTGTTCAAAGAAGAAACTTCAGAGCTGGAAAGAAAGCAAAGTATTACATCATCCATCCCATTCTACACTTATTTTGTGATTAATATTTCTTTTATTAACCCAATAAAACATGATAGAGATTGAAAGTTATAGTATAGGTTAAAATCAGTTCAAATTTCCATTAGTTTGTTCAACTTTTGTTTATTTTTGTTTTTTTAACATGTCTAGGTAATTTACTTTTCCATCTAAAATTTAGAATATGCCTCCAGAAATTTCTGTCACTGATGCCTTGAAAAAAAGAAAAACCACTACAAATATGTACAGTTGTATAAATATGTATGTGTATGTGTGTGTAATACATATGGAGTTATATACACACAGAAGTATTTAAAGAGAGCCATTATGTTAATAAATGCATTCCAATCCATAATCATGCATTAGTTTAACTTCTTTCTCTAGTCTTTTATAGATTTCAATATAAAACACTTGCAAATACTTTGTTTATAGACACTAGATGCTTGCTACTTATTAGAAGGCATTATTTATTCTTGCTCACTGTCTTTGCTAATCTTTAGAAATGCAATTGGCTTTTTTGTTGACATTGTGTCCTGTGACCTTTTTAATTGCAGATCTAGGAAAATAAAATCCCTTGTCTAAAAAACAGCATTTAGTGTTTCATACTTAAATATATTTTCTTCAGTCTTTCATTAATATCATTTTAAGTTGGGAGCTTTTTTATATTCTTAATTTATGGAAAAGTATGCAATAAATTTTTAATCTCATCCAATCAAATTTTAAAGTATATAATCCTCTTTTTAAGAATCTCAGTGTCTCATGTAGCTCAGTCTGGCTTCAAGTTTTCTTATATGTGAGGAGGATATTGGATTCCTGTTCCTCCTGTCACCATCTCCCAAGTTCTGAGATTGCAAATGTGTACCCCCACACCTCCCTAATTTTCTTTTTTCTTTTTTTTTTTTGTAGCCATGGGCTGGAAATAAAGCTCTATACAATAAGGCATGTTCTCTGCTATTGATACAAAAACTCCCAGGTTTTGCATTTGGGGTAGTGTTGGGGATTGAATCCAGAGACCAGATGCCATGCAAGTGATTTACCATTGAGCTCCATCCCTGATCTTATTTTTGTTTTATGAAGGTTGTATTTACAATTTCTATTGTAACTGCTACATGTATGAAGCTTAGAGCGTCATATTCTAGCTTTATATTTGGGCATATTTCATGTGCAAGCTTCAGTTCATTTCACTTGAAAATACATTCTGTTTTAACTTTTATTATTTTGTTTATTTGCTTGATAGATTATCTGTACTTTGTTCGTTATGCCCCCAAACCTTGCAAATTTAGCTATTTTTTAGTTTTGAGTATTAGCTTTATCCTGTGTGGTAGGAGAATTTTACAATATTTGAATTTAACACTTCTAGATATATTAAGCCTTTCTGATCCATGATGTAGTTTGTCTTGGTTGTCCTGAAATGTAGTGTTTGCTGAACGTCAATCTATCCATGTGTTCATTATCTCCTTCCAGACTCTTACATAGGTAATGACTGTTTATTTTGCTCCTTCTATTAGTGATTGAAAGTTTTGGCATCTTCAGCTTGTGAATTTGTCTATCTGGCCTTCTAGTTTTGTTAGCCTATCCTAGTATATTTTACAGTTCTGTTTTTATGTGCTATCTGTCCAGTTGATTTCTTAACACAACCATCAGTATGAAGCTACCCTGTGGTATCACTAGTAAACTTTTTGTTCCAAAACTTATTCAGTCTGACCTTTTTTCAGCAACTGAAGCCACATTTTGATTAGAACTGTATCGTGTATGTCTGTTTTTTTTTTTTTTTTTTTTTTTACTTTTAACCTCTCTCTGGCTTTGTATTTAGACGAACTATCCTTTACCCATTAGATGGTAGGCCATTGAACCTAGATTCCTCTGTGGCATTTTTTTTGCTTATTATTAGGAGTATTTAGGTCATATGCATCCAATCACAACGTCAATATGGATGAATTAAAATCTACCTTCCTTTATTGACATTATACAGATTTCATCTGCTTGAAGTCCTCTACAAGAATGTGCGTCTTGTTCCATGGCTCAGTTTTGATTCGCAACTTGTGTCATTATATAGAATTTTGTTTTCATGTTAATCGTCAATGTAAGATTGATTATGCAAGTCATATATCAATATCTTTTACCTGTAAATAAATGACATTGTTCATTTACATTGTAAAACCTTAAAAGAATATACTCAGTTTCCTCATTTTCATTTTTGTTAATATACTCTTTTTCTCTACCTGAACTTTCATTTATATTAATCTACACATTTACTATTCCCCTCTCTTTTGTTCCTTTGTAGTATAGATTTAAACTCCTACATTGACTTACAGCTCTTTTATGCAAAAAAGCAAACAAAAAATAAGATTCATTAAAATTCATTATTCTCTCTTTTAATTTCTTCAAGTTATATCTCAATCATAATTCCCTCCCTCTTCCTCCTTCTGGTCCCACCCTTCTACTCTCTTCCCCCTCACCCTCCTATCTGCTTTTTTTTTTTAATTTAAGGTATATCTCTCCCCCAACAGCTCCCCCTTTTAGTTCAATAAATAGCTCTTTTTCTTATAACAATAAGTACAATACAAAACAATAAGAATAATTAGGCCACAATTATGAAAATTATAAGGGATAGCAATACATTCCCAATGTCAAGTCCATACATATTTGGCAACTGATATTAATATTCTATTATCCATCTATCTCAATGAGTTTAAAGTTCTGTACCTAACTCAGTTTCCATACTGATTTGCATTAGCAACTTAAAAACATCTTAGACCTAGAACATCCTTTTAATTCCTAAACAACTTAAAATTTAACTGTGAGACAGTAACTGTCTAGTCTTCAACCACACCAGAGACCTGAGAAGAGCCAGCAGCTTCCAAAACTAAGAAATGACAGACAACTGGCTGCCTGGACAGTCCCCAATTTCTCTCCATTCATTAGAGCATCTATCTTCAGACTCTTGGCCCAGTATCTCTGACAGACATTAATTGTAAAGCAGAAATTATGACGGACTTGCCTAACTTGTCTTGGCAGAGGTAGGCTGCTGACTTAGGGATTTCTTTCTTTTTCTTTTCTTTATTCTTCTTTCTCTCCTACATGGGGGAAAAGATGAAAAAAAGTGGAATATAGACATAATATAGCAATGATAAAGAAAAAGGGACAGATTATTGAATATGCTCTTTTATCTTTGTATATTGATACAAAGTTAAGATCATTATTCTCTTAATAAAATTTTATTGAGATTGAATTCATTCATTTTGTCTATGTGGAAAAACATATTTAACTTTGTTTATGAAATTGTATTTACAACCAAACATTTTATTTTACCAGCTATTGTCATTCTACAATCTTAGTGTTCATAGTCTGAAGTTTCTAATTAAACAGCATAATTCTCTGTGTTTCTCCTCCCTTTTTATCATTTGGTTCAGGCATTTTTGTGTTTTTATCTAATTTTGGTTGGTGTTTTATATTAGCACATTTGTCATTGATCGAGCTAAATACCCAAGATAGACTTTATGTGAAGAAATAAAGTCCTTTCATCTACCACACTGAATGGGCATGATGCTGGCATGTGCTTCTCTTTCTTTCTTTCTTTCTTTCTTTCTTTCTTTCTTTCTTTCTTTCTTTTTTTTCTTTGATTCTTCTCTCATATATTACATTTCAAAGGCAGTTTTCCTTCCCTCCACTCTTTCTAGCCATCCCCAACCCCCGCCTTTCTCCCAGATCCACTCTTCTTACAGTTTCCCTTCAAAAATAGTAGGGCTCCCTGAGATATCAACCAAACACACCATAACAAGTTATAATAAACTAGGCACAAACTCTCATATCAAGGCTGGATGAGGTGACCCAATAGGAGAAAATGAGTCTCAAGAGCAGGCAAAAGAGTAAGAGACAGCCCCGTCACTGTTAGAAAACCAACAAGAACACACAACTACACAATCATAGTGTATATTTAGAGAACCTAACTCAGATCCATCCAGGCACCTTGTTTTTCACTTCATTCTCCATGATCCCTATGAGCCCTGCTTAGTTGATTCTGTGGACCATGTTCTTGTTCTTGTGGTATCCTTGACCCCTCTGCCTCCTGCAGTTACTTCTGTTGAATTCTAGGAGTTGTAGATCAAGATGACAGAAATGCTTCTAAGATGGAATGAGCACCACATTGCCAAGCAGGAAGCAAAAGGTGGGTTGGGTGAGGATTGGCTTTTATAGCAACCATGTTGTAAGAACTACTCAGGAGCACATTTAAAAAAAATCTCTGTTCTTCTAAGGAGAGAAAATCACTGACTTAAGGGCCTCCAAACTTGGTGTGAGGAGATATCTTGTGGCCTCACTTCTAGCTGAGAAGCCATTGGAGGGAGTGGCTACTGACATGTTGCTCCATATCCATGTACTAACTAGTGTCAGTGAATTATTCAAAGAAAGAAACAAACAAACAAAATGGAGCATGAACTTGGATATGTTGGGAATGGTTAAGAGGAAAGTTGGAGGAAGAGGATAGAAGAAAATAAGATCAAGATACATTGTATGCATGTATGAAATGTCTGAAGAGCAAATAAAAATTAAAACACAATACCAACACATGCCTGTGAGAATGGTTATTATATATTTTAAAAAGCAAAGATAATAAGTATTGATGAGAAGACGAAGAAAACGGAATACTTGTATGCTGTTGGTGGGAATGTAAATTCGTGTCGTCACTATGGAAAACAGGATACAGGTCCTGCAAGAGTTATAAATAGTCTGCTAATATGATAATATGATACTTCAGCCCCACTCGTAAGTATGCATCAAAAGGAAATTCAATCAATGTGTCGAAAAAGCAGCAGTTCTTTGCGATATCAATAGTCAAGATAGAGAATTAGACTAAGTATCTGCCCATGAACTAATGAATGAATAAGGAGATTTAATATGTACATATCACTATATAGATACATTCAACATATTGTTACATTTTATAAAGGGAAGAAACCCTGTCTTTTACAGAAACATGGATGAATTTGGAGGAGATGATATTATGTCAGGCAAAACAAATTAGTATTATATTTTTATTAAATGTTGAACCTAAAACAAAGTTGATCACATGGAAGAAGAGAGGAGAAAAGTTATCAGAATTAAAGATATTTGATGGAAATATTCAGTAGAAATTTTCAGTTACACAAAAGTATAAGATCAAGAGGTCTATTATACAACATTAATACCTAGGCAAGTGCTTATTAAATCAGTATCTCAACATCCCTAAGGCTTCAAATGTTGTTATTCTGTAAAATGGAATCATAAGATTTTGATCAAATTAAATATTATATATATAATATTTTGATATATATTAGATACATAAAATATATTTTGAGCCATATAAAGAATGGTTTGAAATTATCTCAGATTAACAGGGATGATTTGGAATCTCAGATACTATTGCTGAGTAAAAAAATGATGTAACCCTAAGACAACTATCTTAAGTACAGTTTACATACTTATAAATTATGGGATGTATCTATGTATGACTATGTGTAAGATAATAGAAAACACCAGTTGATTTAGAGCTTTGAGTTGTAATCTTGTTGGAGGGATGCGTGGAGTGAGGCAGAGAGGGAGGGAGGGAAACTGTAAATGAAGACAGCAACAGCATTAGTTGTAAATGCAATCCCATTCTAGTAAGGTTGTATTTAACAGTATCTGTGTACAGAAGACAACTACAGATACAGTTATAACTACTCAGTCATTGCAAGTTTTTGTATGGAGTATTAGAAATTAATTTAAAGAAATTAATTTAACAGTGAATATCTACAGTTCCATGGGAAAAGAATAGGAAGTAACACATGACTTTGTACTCATTTTTTTATTTCAGCCAGGAATATTAAATATGTTTTTATGTTCATACATACATTGATACATATATGTGTGTGTGCATATACACATACATGACCCATGCTATCTGAAGGGAGGAAATATAGATATATTTCCTGAATTTTTTGATGCACAGAGTATATCAGCAAAGAAGAGCTGTGTACAAAACCCGTTGTGATAGAAAATGCTTTCTTGTACTCAAAGGAAATCTCTCTGTGTTGTGAAGAGTGACATTAATTATAGGAACATTTTGTGTACCTTTTAATCCAATTGATAGTTTCTTTTTAGCTGGATATACTTTTTAAAGACACTAATTTGTAACATCTTTTATCAAGCTTTGAAATGACTATCAAATGGAAGAACATGAACATGAGTCATAAAATATTAGTTTGATATTATTAAGTGAACTCTAATTACCTCTCTGTTCACTTCTTTGCTGGAAGCATGTTTTTTTTTTTCCTTACATAGGCATTAATTTCCACAAGTATGAATTTAAGCTATCTCAGAATTATTTTCCTTTTGGTTTTCTGCACTCCCTACCAGCAGGGTAGCCTAATTTAATGACGTTGAAGGAAGAAACTGAATTAATTAGCTTTTGGATAAATACTGCAACTATGTATGTAGTTGTTAAAAGAATAAAAAAAAAAAACTTCAGATATCTAAAATAAGAATGATAATATCTTCCACTCATAATGTTATTCTTTTCCTGTATTTATTCCACACCCAAATAAATATACATTGAATAATTCCAACCAAAGACTGCTCATTGGGACTAATTTCAGTTATAAGTTAGAGTATATAAAATTGTTGTGGCATTTGTGGTATATAAATCTTTGTATCTTAATGATTAAAAATGCTTTCCATTTTATAAAAGTATGAGTTTAAAAGCATAAAACCACCAAATACAATAAAGCATGCTTTGCAACTTTATTCTCTGTCTTCCAGAACTTCATTGTCCTGCTTCATTCATCCTATAACTTTTGATAAATTTTTTTGAGTGTATATGATATGAAGGGGGCACATGCCACAGTTAGAGTGTAGAGGTAGGATAAGAACTCCATGAAGTCCATTTTCTCCTTAAACCCTTATACTGTTTCTGAAAATTGGACTAGGTTATCAGGCTCGAACAAGTGCCTTTACAATATATGCCATCCTCCCAGACCCTGGGCATCCCTTTTAAAACTGAAGCTCTCCACATCCCTTCCATGATCATTTTATTTTCATTGCAACCATTCCTTTATTTTTTTCTGTTGCTTCATGAACTTTCCCAAACATGTTGCAAATTTCATTCATTGACATGTTTCTAAGTAATGTCTGGTGATGATTAAATGATTTCTAAGTATTTGTCCATTATATGAATGAGTGAACACAGAAGCAGTTTGAGAAATGTAAATTATTCTATTAATGGAAGCTATTATATATCTCTATATATCTTTCTATTATAAGAAACATTATTAAAATAACCAAGGATCCATCTAAAGATCAGGATGAGAGCTACCCTTTTCTACCATACTTCCACTCTGTTCTTGATTGCATGCCTTGTTATTTTGGTTATAAATGTTCTAAGAGCAATGATTACAAAGTCAGATCTAGTAGAAGCCATGTGGTAATTATTAGGTTTGGTTTTAATCATTATACTCCAATGTGTAGGCACATAGTAGCAAAAAGGATATAAAATGAAGTCAATGCTTCTAATGGTCAAAATTAAAGCTTAGCAGAGGGGGTCTGAGGGACTTACGGATGGCCTTTTACTGTATAGTTTATATACCTGCTTTATGAAATCTAAGCTTCCTTGAACTAAAAAGAAAGATAACCACGTAAGTCTCTATATTGCCAGAATCTTTGTGATAATGTACCCAGAATGAGCATGGCAAAGCCTGGAAGCAGCATCATGTGTTTATTGACTGTCTCAGACACAGTTACATGATTCTAAACTTATTCATTGGCTGTTATGTACGGAATTTTAAATAGCTTGGATGAATGCAGGAGTGAAATTTCAGAGACAGACATCATTACATTTTATATTTACTAAAAAAATAATAATAACTGAAAAGAAAAATTTCCCCAGCAGAATTTATAACTACAAGCTGATCAAAAATTACCATTTTGAGAATGGAGCTTGGAAGAACCACGGGATTTTCTTCAGTGCCTCTGTAACCACGGCAACCTCAATTGTGATTTTTCCTATCTGACACCCTCTGCAAACCACTTAGGCATCACACAGAAACTAAGAAAGGGAAAAATTAGGTATGATTATTCTGTCTTCTCTATCTGGATTTTTAGTGCCTTGGCCCTGTGCTCAGAGATTTGCAGGGCAGATAATATTCCACCACTGTCATATCATTTCACCTGCCTTGGTTCTTTGTCCTCTTTGATGTTGTCATCAAGATTCTCCTGAAACATGAATCTGAGTTTGTCTTGTGAACTGTTGTCCTCCAAGCATGACATGACCATTGCTCTCTTGAAATCAAAGTTGCTATGGCTATTAGCACTTAAGACCTTTACAAGTCTGAACTCACTAATGTTCCTTGTGGATGGGGAGAGGGAATCATAACACACAGAGGAAACAGGAGAGGGACTCACAAGGCAGGGAAGTAGGTCCTGCCCATCAGTAACTTTTCCAAGACCCTGTAGGTAGCTGGCCTCTCACCTGTGCTCCTACAAGAACACAAAATTCTCATCAAGCTGAAATTGTTTAAAAATCATTCCTTTACTTAACAGTTAATAGCTACTTATAAATGAATATACACCATGTTTGTCTTGGCCTGGGTTACCTCACTGAGGACAATTTTTTCTAGTTCCATCCATTCCCTTATACATTTTATGATGTCATTTTTTAAAGAACTGAGTAACTATCCATTATGTAAAATGTACCACATATTCTTTATCCATTCTTCTGCTCTTGGGATCCTTTTCTTCCTGCTGGGTTGCCTAGTCCAGCCAGTGTTATTACATCTAGTTTTGTCTTATTATGTTGATATCCTTGGGAAGCCTGCTTCTTTCTGAATGGAAACTGGAGGAGGAGTGGATCTGGGGGAGAGGGGAGGTGGCAGGAAATCTCGGGGGAGTAGAAGGAAGGGAAACTGCAGTCAGGGTATATTCTATGACAGAAGAATAAAAAATAATAATAAATAATAAAATAAAGTTATTCCTTTGGTTCCCTGGCTGTGGTGGTTAATGTCTGTAAAGTTTTCCCTAGCAGAAGTAATGTTATATCTTGCTGTTCTTCTGGGTAATCCCTTCAGCTGTTCCCTACACACAAAGGCAGGGCAGGGCACAGCACCTTCTAGAAGAGCACTTGTCTGAAGCTTACAATGAAAATGACAACAATGTTCACACCTGTCCTTTTAAACGCATCTTCTTTCTCCTGTGTGGAAGTGTTTTAGATGCTTGTTCCCTTTTTAACTTTCACAGATTCCCTACAAAATAATTATCATTCTCCTCTTTCAACAAGTGAGACTCCAGATAAGGATAAGTTAATTAGCATGTTCAAAGTCACCTAGCTACTTCATGGTAGGTCAATGCTAGGAGACCAGGCTTGTCTGACTTCAAAGCTCACATTTTTTCCTCTATGAGCATAACTTACAGCCAGATGTCCCTAGGTGCTTCTAGAGGCATCCATGCTTCTGTATCTTTATGAAGTTTGTTCTCTTTCTGAAACACTGTCTCCTCTTGATCACTGAAAAGTCATTTTCAGCCATCAACAACTAAAGCCCACAGCTCTCTCTCTGAAGCCCTTTTGGCTCTCATCCCTACCTAGAGGAGTAGAGGTAATCAACACCCTCTCCCACCTTTATTGAACCCTGTCTATAACTCTATTACAACACCTGAGTTATCACATTAATGATTAAGGCTTGCTTATTTGACTCAATTTTTCAACTATAATTTCCCTTAGGGGAAGTGTCATAAATTATTCCTTTACATATTTTAGGCACTTCACAAAAAGTAATTTTAAGTAATTCTAAAATATAATCCAAGCATAAGGAGAGGAAATTGCAAATGCTGTATTTTACATGACTGTGCATTGTGTCACTCACTCTCAAAGGTACTTATCTATATTCATCCATGGGAAACCCTGTTTATTTCTTCATCCTATACCTTGGCATGTCATTATGAGATTCTTCAAGGCTCACTTTTCCTACTGAGCTGCCCTAACCAAACGCCCTTTCCTTTTGTGTTCTCTTTAACCTACTTTTAGTTTAGTGGCTAACAGAAATGTATCTTTAGCCCTTGAATAATGTTTAGGCTTACTGGTAAGATTTCACTGGAGATGGGAGGGTCACAGAATGCCAACAGTGCCATTTTACTTAGCACTCAAATTACATGTGTAGGAGGGATATGAGAGACATCAGTGGATGGCAGTACCTTGCTCCTGTGAGTGCTTTTCTTTCCTTAGACTTTTAAGGCACATGACATATTATATTTAGGCCTGGCTATATATAGCCGTTTATAGCCAGCTTATGATAAGTTTATGATTTCAGTGTCTCTTCCTTGGTCAACCATATGTTAAATGCAAACTTTTAGTGTGTCCTACCTCTCTCTGTCCACTCCTTTCTTCCTTCCTTCCTTTTGTCAAACGAAATCTTCATACTACTAGTTTCTAAGCTAAAGAAATGGAAAAATTATCCCTTCATTTGTGATTTGGGAGACAATGAACTAAACAGTTACTAGGACAAATGATTACGTACTCCCTGTATAATCAGTATGCTGTAGGATATTGTCTAAGTCTTTTTTTTCTATCCAGACTTTGAGAAACTATATATCAACTACTAGTATTACTGTTATATCTGGAAAGTACCTATTTATTTTCATTGTGACCCAATGAGTTTAATTAGACGTACTTACAGAACAGTGGGTGAAGGATTATTTATAGGAGTATAGGTAACTTACCAGTAGCTACATTACTGAAGAAAATGTATCTCTTTCCCCTAGCAACCATTAACAGAAGATACATCCTCAGGGAGGATGGTGCCTCACAAAACTCTTCCTCCCATCTCTGTTAACTTTGTAGTGCCTCAATTATACCTCCTATAATGAGGGTAGCAATTTGTACCCTACCGACAATGTGTAAATACACTCTCTTCAAATTCTTGCTAGCATGTCTTTTTTTCAGTTTGGTAATAGCTATTTTAGTTGTGAAGTGATGTCTCATGGTGATTTTGATTTGCATTTCCCTGTTTATTAGTGTTGTTACACAGTTTAGAGCATACTTTTCCTCCTTCATGTGATTCTGTTTCCCAATACTGTCAGTATATCCAAATTAGCTTAAATCAGCGTGTCAGGGAGAGATGGTCACTGCCTTGTTTGTTACAACATTATTCATAGTAATACAGAAAAACATGTATCCATCAACCAATGGGCAGGTAAAGAAAATATGATGTATACATGTACTATATATATATACTATTCACCCATAAAAAGGATTAAATCTCATCAATTATAGTAATTTGGGTAGAACTAAAGTCCATTACATTAAGTGAAATAAGACAGGCATAGAAAGACAAAACTAAATGACCTGTTATGGGAAATAGAAAACAAATGTATATCATACACATTGAAAGAGAGATAACGGTTCTTAGAAGCTGGGGATAGTAGGAGGTAGAGAAGGATGGAGAAGTTTTGGTCAGTGAACAATAAATAATGAGAGGAATTAAGTTCTGGTATGCAGTTAGATAGCAGGTGCCTATAGATAATGCTAATGCCCTTAATGCTTCAAAAAATTCAATGCACAGAATGGATTTTCAATGTTTTTTTGCCACAACAAAGGTAGAATTTAGAATTTGTGAAATTATATGTCTACCCTGATTTTAGCAGAACACAATGCATACATGTATCAACATATCACATGGTGCTCTGCAAATGCATGCAACTTTTCATTTTAACTAGAAAGTAAATTTTGAAAGAAAGAACAATTTAATTCTGCAACTAGTCAAAAATGTAGAGAATAAGTAACCATGGAGTGCCCGATACCAACTGATACATCTACAATCCAGAAAGCTTCTAAGAGCCAGAGGACTGGGAATGGAAGGTCTCAAGTAGACATGACAGGGTTGTACATGCATGAAATCGAAGTATTAATTGGTCTAAACAGAACTTACATAATGGCAGCACCAGTAGACAGGAGTAGGAGAAGTTTTACTAAGCTCCAGCTAGACAGAGAATTGAGCCTTTCCTGAAGATAAGGCTTCTGATAGGTCATTGTTTCTCAATCTTCTCAATATTGTGACCCTTTAATACAGTTCCTCATGTGTGGTGACCTCCAACCATAGCATTATTTTCATTGCTACTTCATAACTTATAATCTTGCTACTTTACAGATCATAATGTAAATATCTTGTGTTTTTCTATAGCCTTAGACCATCCTTGTGAAGGGGTAATTTGACCACCAAGATGTCACCATCCATGGGTTGAGAACCACTGTGATATTTAGTCCTACAAAAATTGACCAATATGAAACGGACTGAGTATGGTGTGTGTGTGTGTGTGTGTGTGTGTGTGTGTGTGTGTGTGTGTGTGTGTGTATGTACAAAATAATGTTATAAAGATGTCATAAAATTGAGGGGAGAGGGAGACACAGGATGAGTTGGAAGGGAGAGAGAAAGGGATGACAATGGTGTAAATATAGTAGTCCTCTATAAAACTCTCCAAAAATACAATTACATTCAAAATTTGAACCATCTCTGGTTGCTGACTACAGGGTAAAACATTTGTTGCAGATAGTGAGGCTTCTGTTTTAATTCCTGATATTTAAAAGGTAGTGACAGAGAGAAAACTAACATTTGAAACCTATTTCAAAGTTATCTGGAGAGATTTCAGTAGTCTTGTCTATGATGAATGAGCTGGAGAAATTGATAATGGCTTATGAATACTCACCATGAATTTGGCACAGTGCCACCTGTGGTAATTACTACAGTCTTGAATCCTAGTTGAGGAAACAGATATACACACAGAAGACTATAACACAGTGTAGACAGAAGTTATAGAACATCACCAAAGTACAGGTTGGTGCTTCCAGAATACTCTTAAGATGCTAAAAAATTATTTTATATTCCAGTTTCATTACAGGGAATGAATTTATACATTTTTGTTTTATTTGTTATTGGGTAAGGGACAAATGAGTACAAAGGTACCCATGTAGAGCAGGTCAGAGGACAATTAACAGGACTTGTTCTTCTCCTTCTGCAGCTGAGAAGTGAACTGAGGTTGTCAGATTTGGTGGTAATCACCTTTACTCTCTGGACCCTCTCACCTGGTCAGGATTCTTTGTGTAATGGATTAACCCCATCAAGATTAACCCCACCAAGAGATACTCTGTGACCTACTCTTAATATATTTCTGGATCTGGTTCCTTAAGAAATAGTGTAATGTCCCTCTTATTGCCCTGTGTTTGAGCCCTATCAAGATATTATACCTGTATTTATTTTCTCTAGTTTAAATTTGGCTATTTCAGCATACTTCATGCATGTATATATTTGTGCATGTGAATGTGTATGTGTGTGTGTTTTCCCCCCTCTCTAACTAGATTTTTAAATGGTCAGGAAAACAAAATCTATATAGGCTAATTGTAGATTCATTGTGTGTCCTGTCTCAGTGGGTAGCAATGCTAACTATAGAGGAGATTGATCCATAAAAATTTCAGATGCTGAATAAAAAGTTAAGCAAGAGAGGAAAACATAAAAGTTAGTGGAAGTAAGAGAGAGGGTGAAAGATGGGTTGTGGCTTCTTGCATTGGCGAGGGTCGTACGGTAGCTGCAAGTCACATGTGTCTATTTACATTTAGATTCAATAAATTAAGTAACAAATAAAATCCAGTTCTTCAGCCAAACATTCTAAGTATGTCTACATGTCCTCAAGATTATATCACTTCAAATTGCAGAACATCTCTGGGCTTTATAACACTCTATCAGTCAGTATTGATCTGGTATGCTGATCCATTTCTCTCCTATGTGCTGACATGCCCCCAGTTCTCAATAATTTTCAGGTATGGAAAGAAAACAAACTGTGCTCCAGGCTAGGGCATTGTGTAGTGTTTTACACAATCCATGTATAGAGGAATTAACCTATTTGTGTTTGTAGCAATTTCTCCAAGCCTTTCTTTGTACTTTGAAAAGCCACATTGTTATAAATCAGACCCAATAGCTTGTCATGTCCACACCTTTTCACACACATTCGTCCTTGTCAGAAGATGTGATGGTCAAAGTATTATAAGTTTGTATTAATCATTGTGACCATCATTATTCATGTGTTTGTTTCAAATGGTATATATTGAAACAGCATGCTAATGTTAAATGGATTCTTGATATCTCAACCAGTTTCCAAAACGTGGTTATTATTAGCCAGTTCCTATTAACATGATTTTCTGAGTTCTTAGTTCAGCAGAACACTCGGTAAGAAAATCAAAGTGAGAAAACTTGAAGTCTCTTTATAATATGAAGGTGATAGTTATCTCAAAGAATAAAACAATAATTATTATTGTCACTAAAATATATAATTAAATAATTAAATCTCAAGATTTAATGTTAATGTTATTATTGTTAATTATTATAATAATTAAATTATTATTATTTAAACATTTAATAATACATTAAACCCTGAGAATTTGAGATTATTATTGTGTTTGGTAGAGATTGGTTAAACCAATAATTTTTAGTTCATATTGTACATAACCCTAGTACTATTTTTGAGGATAGACTTACATAGAATTATAAGCAGTCAGATTGGCTATGCAGTAGAGCAGTTGCCACCTGGACCAGAAAATCATCATTAGCAACAGCAACAACAACAACAAACATATCAACAGGTCTGGAGAGATGACCCAGTGGTTAAAAGTACTTACTGCTCTTCCCGAGGTCCTGGGCTCTACTTCCAACACCCACAGGGGGCTTGTAACCACCTTTAACATCAGTTTCAGAGGATTCAAGACCATCTTCTGGCTTCCTAGACCATGAGACTTGCATGTGGTGCACAAACAAACACACATGTAGGCAAAACGCCCATACATATTAAATAAATAAAATTTAAAAGCCTAAATTAATTAAAAACAGCCAAGGAAGGTGGATATTTTAATAAGTCTGTACCCAAATGTCACCACATCCCCAAAGGATGCTCACCATCCTTGAGAAAACAGGGAGATGCAGCATACGCTGAGGGGGTGCTTACACTCAGATTATTTGATCCTGTGTAATTCTTCCTTACAATGAGCTGGTGTAGATCAAATGAAAGTGATACTCTGTCCAATATACCCTAGATGAACACTTCAAGGATCCCCAGTGAACAGCAATGGAAGCATTGAGTAGACCTCTGCTGGGGATGAATATAAGAGAAAAATAGAGGCTTCTGAAGGCCTGACTGTGGATGTTAAGGATATTGCTATACTTGTAGTTGTTCAGAAATTTCAAGTATTCAGTGAGCTCATCCTAGGTCAGATGTGGCTTTTAATAGTGGGAATGACCTGGCATTTGGTATACAAAAGGCTACATTTCAGATGGGTAAGTTTATATGTCCTTTAAGTATCCCCGTTGACTAGGATATTGTACTGCAACTTATCATGTACTGTGGTTCTAGTGTTCTTTTGTTTACATTCAAAGCAATGTATTCCATGGTAACATTTCAGAGAATCAAAGTGAGTATGCTTTGCACCCTTGTGCAAGTTTACTCACTTTCCAAAATATTCATAACAATTAGTCTCCTTTACTTACCTCTGTCTCTGAAGTAGAAATAATGTCAAATATCTTTCTTTCCTCTCCTCTCCACTTCTTCCTCCTCTTCTTTCTCTCCAATTTCAGCCTCTCCTATCCTCTCCTATCTTTTTCTTCTCTCCTTTCCCATCCCCTTCTACCTCCCGTCTCCACCATCTTCTTCCACACTTCCTGTTTTTTTCTTCATTATGTCTCTGTGCCCCAAACAGAGGCAGACAGACAATCCTTGGATGTAAGTCAAATAGGGTTTCTTCATTGAACTTACAGCAGCTAGAGATAACGATGGAATTTCATCGTTATGTCATAGAAGCAAATTAATATTACTGATGCGTGTTATAGCTACTACAGTGATCCACTAATGTCTCTAGCTTAGATTCTCCTCTATGTTGCTTAAGTTGCTATTAATATTTGTAATCAAGAAAAAAATTCAAGCATATTTGCTTTGAAATAAATCGAAGATTAAGTTGCCTTCACAAAAGAGAGTCTAGAGGGAGTTTGGGTTCTACCACGGTTCTCACTTCTATTCCATTGCTGCCATCATCAAACTGCAGCTCTTGCTGGTCTCAAAAGTATGTATCATAAAAGAGAGAAAAAAGATTAAGAGATTTTTTTGAAAGCTCTAACCTTTTTTTTTTTTTTTTTTGTAATTTGTGATAGTCTGACTTAGATCCTATATTCATACATAGAGTAGGACCAACAGCAAAGAAAGGGGTCACCAAGGCTAATGGAGGTACTCTTGACAGAGCAAAGGCACGGAAATGTAGCAAGACAAGCAAGATCTTTTTTGTTTGTTTGTTTGTTTTGTTTTCTGTACAGGAGTTTTAACCCAGCAACGTGGCTGCTCTGGCATTTCTGGCTGATGTGACTGGAATGCAAACATACTCTGGATTACAGTATGATCTGGCTGGAATACAGACACGCCCTTGGCATACCACTTTGGTCCCAAACAATGAAGGTAAAGCTGGTTATAGAAGGAAGCAGTCATGCTTGAAAGTGACATCTAAGGGAGGGCCAGACAAAAAGATGAATCAGAGAAAGATTTGACAGAATGAGTCAGAGATAGGATACACCCAACTCTCATGAGAACAGAACAGGAAGGAGAGACTACTTAAGAGCAGCACAGAGAAAGAAGAAAGAAGAGGATTTTTTTTTTTTTTTTTTTTACCAAGAGTTGATTAGAAGACGGTTTTACAGAGACAGGTTGCAGAGAGAACAAGCTAGACACAAGTGAAGACCGAATGAGTCAGAGAATGAGAAGAAGCCAGAAGATTAAAACATATTGCCAAAATTAGGTTGAGGACAGGCTGAGTATTTCAGACAGAAGCAAAGAGAAGTCAGTTTGAATCAGTCAGCTGAGAGAAGAGCTTAGGCCATAACAGCTGAGTTGAACCAGCCATCAAGAGTTGAGAAAGCGCTAGAAAGGCTTGGTAATGACTCTCATCTCATCCCCTCTTCTGAGGAAATAAAAACAACATTTACAACTTTCAACATACTTTGTATCACAATCTAGTTTTGAAGATATGGGAAACAAGAGCTGTATTTTTACTGAAAGCCTGTTTTTACTGTTCTTTAGAAAGAAGAAATAAATGTTATACTGGAAGTTTCCTAGCACATTATTCACCAGTCTCCACTTATTTATTCATAATTTCTAGATATTGGACAGAAAATCTAGCATTTACGTAGAGACTGGACCAGCTAATACAAGTATTTTTAATGAAGAGTTCATAGTGCTTCCAGTATAGTATTATATTGTAAAAAACTATATATAGTATTTAATTTTTATGTAAACAACATGTATGTTTATCTGTCAGTGGCTTTGAGCACTAGTGTTGTTTTTGTTTGATTCCTAACCAACTCCTTGACTTTTACCAATTATCTGCATCTATGCTTGAGTCCCTTGATCTAGAAAATTAACTTCTTCAGACCTTGTTATGTTGCTAAAATATTTTACAAAACAAATAGGTCATGTTGATATATATGAAGCAACATGGGCAAATAATATACAACTATCAATCAATAATGCCATGTCATGATGAATAATTTAGAAGCTATAAAATTTGGTTATCAAATGTTACGAGAGGCTGGAGAGGTGACGCAAAAAGTTAAGGGTACTTGTTTCTCCAGATGACAGGAGTTTTATCCCAGGACCCACATAGCAGCTCACAGCCATCTGTAACTTCAGTCCCGGGGGACTCTAACATCTTCTAGCCTATTTGGCCTCCTGGAATGTGTGTGGTGCGCAGACAAACATGCAGACAAGCACTTACACACATAAAATAATTTTTAAATGTTGGGGAAATAATTTTAGCAAATACCAAATCCTTATATTAAGATCTAAGTTTGCAAAGAGTTCAAATAATTGTCTGAAATCCATCTTTACTCTACTATTCTCTGTTGCCCTCTATTTAACTCTGGAAGTACCTATTTTGTAATTCTAGGTGTGAGCAAGCTAGAATTGAATTTAATGGCTTTTCAGTTCAGAATATTCTCTTGAAAGTGCACAAAAGGTCTTCTAGCTCAGACATCGGCAAGAACAGCAGGAGGTCAGTTCTCAGGGAACAGGTGGGGCAGGGAGAAAGGCTCCAGCTGACATCTCTCTTTAGGTCATATGGCATCTGGGTCTGTGGTGCATCTGAAGCTATAGTAATTTCTCGTTATTCATGTGGCATGCATGTGTGTGTGTGTGTGTGTGTGTGTGTGTGTGTGTGTGTGTGTGTGCGTGCGTGCGTGTGTGTGTGTGTGTGTGTGTGTGTGTGTGTGTGTTGGCACTGAAGTGTCACATCTATTTCCCTAAAGAAGCAACAGGAAAATGAACTTGTGACAAATAGTGTTTATTTCTGAGGTGAAGCCCCTCAAGTCCTAGAGAATGGCCTGGGATTAAAGTCACTTCCGTTCTTAATGTCTCTAGTCTCTCTACTGAACAAAGTAGTGAAAATGCCATGATGTTGTAAGTAACAATTATGACTTTAATGTGAAATAGTCTCACTGAGGTGGTTTGAGTTCTTTACAGAGATAACACAAAGTTTGACTAAATAAATCCATAGTGGTAAGCATAGTTCTGAAAATATTAATGCAGGACCTACAAATAGGCTATTTCTCAGAAGACATCCTTAGATCAAATGGTTTGTGTTTTTAATTGATCTTTGATTAGAACCCTAAGGCATAAACCCAGTGAAGACTTACAAGGATGGATGCTTAAGAATCAAATAGACTTACTTTTTGTTTTATCAAACTCAGAAACCCTTCTGGAATTTTAAAGTTTTAATATGCTAAAATAAATATTTTTAGCTTTAGCAATTCTGGGCTGCTTAAGATCATTTTGTAATAAGAGCACTCCTTTTTACATATGCAGAAAGCTAATATTTCAGCTTGTAAATAATTCAGTTATCAATATAAGAATTCTAAACATTTCAAGTGACTATTCTACATCCAAATGACTCCTTTTAAATTACTTTTACTACTGTTGTTGCTGGTTATTTTCTTGATAGTTAAATAAAGGTATATTCTTTTTTTCTTCCCTCATGTAAACATTGGCTTATTGTACTGGAAGTAATTCCTTCAGCAGATAGAACTGAAAGAATTCACAGCTTAAAAATTAAATACTTCTTCACTGATCTAACCTGTTAGAAAATACCATAAGTCAGGACCAGATAGTTAGCTCAGTTTTCAGTTCTCTTATTTGCCATATATTGCCTTGTATAGGGTGGTTGTAGAAGAAATTTAAATCATCCTCCACCCAATATATGAAACAGTATGTAGCAGCTCAGAAAAGTGGACACTCCTCAGACTAAAGGGATTTGGGACTCTGGCAGCAAGCTTTTTCCTTTTAAGTGGTTCTAGACTTCTAGGCTCATTAATACATGAAGTAGACAGTTTCCAATGGATTACATTAACTCATCACTTACTCATGTATAATCTGATACCAAAAGAAACACATGATTCTGTTTCTTTCCAGAAGTAGAAGCTGGCTTTATAAGACATCCCTGACAGGTAGTGTCAAGCAGAAGCAGGCCAGCCAATCATTCTACTGCTCTCACTGTTGCCTTGCTCAGGGCAAATTTGTTGAAATGAATGGAAAGGATTGTAGTATTCTCTGAGATCCCCCATGATTTCTTGGTTAATCTTCAGTTACCTGCCAGGTATTCTGTACCAAGAGCAAAATGCACGAGCATAATTCTCAGTCTTTTTGTTTGATAAAAGTAAGTATTTCATTGGAGTTTTGTCAATATTGTTTGTTGTGTGTCTTCTTATAAAACCTGCAATCATCTTGTTTTAAAGTTTTCTAAATTCAGCTGGGCAGTGGTGGCGCACTCCTTTAATCCAAACATTGGGGAGGCAGAGGCAGGTGGATCTCTGTGAGTTTGAGGTCAGCCTGGTCTACAAAGCAAGTTCCAAGATAGCCTGGGCTACACAGAGAAATCTTGTCTCAAAAAGCAAAAACAAAAACAAAGTTTTCTAAATTCATCTCTTAATCTACTGGTCTGTTTCTATACCAATACCATGCTGTTTTTACTACTAATGCTCTGTAGTACAGCTTGAAATCTGGGATGGTGATACCTCTAGATGCTTTTTTATTGTACAGGATTGATTTAGCTATTCTGGGCTTTTTGTTGTTCCATATGAAGTTGAGTATAGCTTTTTCCAGGTCTATAAAGAATTGTGTTGGTATTTTGATAGGAATTGCATTGAATCTTTATATTGCTTTTGGTAGAATAACCATTTTTATTATGTTGATCCTACCTATCCATGAGCATGGGAGATCTTTCCATCTTCTAAAGGCCTCTTCCATTTCTTTCTTCAGGGGCTTGAAGTTCTTGTCATACAGGTCCTTTACTTGCTTGGTTAAAGTTACCCCCAGGTATTTTATATTGTTTGTGACTATTGTGAAGAGGGTTGTTTCCCTTATTTCTTTCTCAGCCCATTTGTTTGTTGTATAAAGAAGGGCTTCTGATTTTTTTTAATTAATTTTGTATTCAGCCACCTTGCTGAAGGTGTTTATCAGCTGTAAGAGTTCTCTGGTAGAATTTTTGGGGTCGCTCATGTATACTATCATATCGTCTGCAAATAGGGATAATTTGACTTCTTCGTTTCCAATTTGTATCCCCTTGATCTCTTTTAGTTGTCTTATTACTCTAGCAAGAACTTCAAGTACTATATTGAAGAGATATGGTGAAAGTGAGCATCCTTCTCTTGTCCCTGAATTTAGAGGAAAATGCTTCAAGTTTCTCTCCATTTAATTTGATGTTGGCCACTGGCTTGATGTATATTGCCTTTATTATTTCTAGGTACGGTCCTTGTATGCCCGTTCTCTCTGGAACTTTTAGCATGAAGGGGTGTTGGATTTTGTCAAATGCTTTTTCTGGATCTAGCGAGATTATCATGTGTTTTTTTTTTTTCTTTCATCTAAATTCATCTCTAACTCACACAAGAAACATAAAAGTGAACATGTAAATATGGAACCATGTTTAAATTATGTATACAAGTCATATTGTTTAAATCACATTGAATATGCTTACTTCCTCAAATATTTGTCATCTATATTTTATTATATCGTTTTGAAATGTATATTTTTCTTAGCATACCCCAATTTTGTAATACCAGACCTGAACTTGTCCATAGTACCCATTGATTCTCCTTCTTTCCTATCTACACTAGACTCTGGCAAAGACAATTTTAATTAAAAAAATTTATGTGAATAACATTGGAAAGTGTGTGCCTTTTTATGTCTGGATTTGTGTTGTGTTTTATCCTGAACCTTTACTGTATACTTACATTCTTTCTAATAATTTTATGCTATAGATTTTGATAAAAGTTTCAACTTCTCTTCTCACAGTATGAAGTTACCCTCTGGTCATTATAAGTAGATGTTTTGCTATATAGATGTACATTTCTATTTACTTAGTTTTTCAGCTTTCTTTTTTAGCGTGAAGGATGTTAAATGTTATCAAATGCTTCTCTTGCATCTGTTACTATAGTTATCTGAGTGTTTCCCTCATTCGTTTAATGTTGGGCATTGTTTATTTATGCATATTGAATATATTTGTAGCCTTGTGATGAAGCTCATTTGGCCATAATAAGTAATTATGTTAATTCAATGTTGGCATTCCTAGTACTTTCTTATGGATTCTCTATCTGTGTTTTTCACGGATATTGGACATCATCCTTGATATTATAATGTTGGGCTTGAAGAATCTATTTTGAAGAAGTTTTCCTATTTAAAAAAAGAAAACTTAAAGTTGACATTATTATGTTTCTATGCTTGATAGAATTGATCAATGAAGCCATCTGGTCCTGGCATTTAATGTGAAGATTTTTCTTACTGATTCAATTTTACTGCTTGTTAGTGGTCTGTTCAAGTAGTCTATTTCATGAGTTCAGTTGTATGTATCTAGAAATCTATTTTTTGTAGGTTATAAGATTTATTAATGTGTAATAGTTCATATAAATCTTTAAGGATATATTTTCTATTTCTATGCTATATTAAAACTGCTCCCCCCTCCCCTCCCCCTCCCCTTCACACCCTCCCCCCCCCCCCCCCCCCCCCCCCCCCCCCCCCCCCCCCCCCCCCCCAGTATGACTTACATACTACTCTGGTTGTCAAGTTGACACACTGAGGAAGAGATATTTGTGGAAGTGCCTCCATCAGACTGGTCTTTAAACATGTCTGTGGGGCATTTTCTTTTCTCTTTTGTGTTTATTGAGATTATAATATAATTACATAATTTTCTGTGGGTCATTTTTTATCTCTATTAGGCCTGACATGTATAAGAAAAGCAGGTGACTCTGATTCTGAAAGAAAGCCACCAAGCAGTGTTCTTCCACGGTTTATGCCTCAGTTTGTGCCTCGAGTTTCTCCCTTGGCTTCCGTGGATAATGAATGGACTATAACCTATAAGCCCATTAAACACCTAAATTGGATTTGTTTAGTGTTCTGTCACAGCCACAGAAAGCACACTAGGACATACTGGTATTACTCTCTGCTTTTTATTGAAATGTGTTCAAAGACTAAAGGGGAAAGGATTTCAATTCTTAACATTTGTGTGACTTCTCTGTGACTTGGAATATGCACTGCCCTGGAGAGTGCTACATGCTCTGAAGAGAAAAAAGTATACTGAAATCTATGATAATTAGCTATGTTAACTTAGCCAACCCAGGGTCACTCTAGAGGAACGTCTGGATGAGCTATTATCTTAATTACGTTAATTGAACTGAGCACAATCCAGCAGGCAGAAAGCAACTTCTCTGCAGTGATGGATTATAACATGGAATTGTAAACTGAAGCAAACATCTTTCTTCTTGTGAGGCTATTTCACTGCAGGGACAGAATCAAAGACAGCAGCTTCTGGCTGAAGTGATCTGTAGATGCCCATTAGATACACTTGATTCTGGATGAAATTTAACTCTGTGGTTGCCTTTTTGTTGATGTTTCATTGCTGAAAAATGGGATAATAAAGTTCACAACTATTAGTGAGTCATAATTTAATTTTCTCCTTAAGTCTGTTGATATTTACTTTATATGTGTTCTGTTAAATGTGGCGCTTATTTAATTAGGGTTATTTCTTCTGAAAACTGACCACATTATTATTTTGCAATGACCACAGTTATTTCCTCATATCTTTTATCCACTCTTGCTTAAAGACCATTTTTATATGACATATCCAGTCACTTCTGCTTTTATTTTCTAGTTGGCATTTGTAGGGAGCATCTTATTCTAAGTCTCATCTTAATTCTAATTCTTAAATTTCTGTCACTGTGAAATCTGTCTTCACTTCACAGGTTGAATAGCTTTATTGCAAGCAACACATACTTGGATCTGTTGGTTTTAATCTACTCACCCACTCTCAACCTTTTAATTGAAGAATTACTTGATATTAAGGGTGATTAACGAAATGCTGCATTTACTGTTGATACTGCATAGCCTCTTTTAGATTTATTGTAGGTCCTCCTTTTTCCTTTACAATACGATCTTCCTGTATGATTAAACAACTTATTAGTAGGTTAATTTCATTACTTGCTCATTCTGCTTAGTTTGTCTATTTTTGCTCATTTTGATGAAAAATGACCAGATCTTTGCTTTGCAGTCAAGGTGAAGCTAACCAAACCATCTCTTTATTATAATAAATGCCATTGAAATTATAAAACACAACAGAACTATAAAGAGAAGAAAGGACACAATTAAAAGAAACATATTGGTAGGAAAACACTACGATGTCATTCCTTCTCTCCCACAGTTAGATTATTATTTAATTGCCTTGTTTTTTAGTTCATATACTGAAGATAAATTTGTTGATATATTACACTTACAATATTAGAATATTCAGGATGTTTTTTATAATTATTTTTAGAAACAAGTTTTATATGTTTGCTTACACATTAACATTTCTTTCCTTCTGTTGCAAGCACTTCCTTTAACATTTCTTATATAACAGGTTTGATGACAATATAGTTCTTAGCTTTTATATGTATTGGGATTCATTAACTTTCCTTCATTTCTAAAGGACAGATTAGCTGGGTACAATATTCTCATTGGTTAACTCTTTTCCTTCATATGTGTAAAAAGTCCTGGCCTGTAAAATTATTGCTCCAAAAGCCTGCTATTAGGTTAAAAAATAGCATTGTATGTTTTTTTTTTTCTGGTAGTCTTTTGAGTCTTTATTTTTCAGTTTTGAGCTTAATTATAAGATGAGTTAATGTGGATTTAAGAGGGTTAATTCTGACTGTGTACTCTCATACCCCTGCATTTTGATATTGGTTCCTTTCTACGTTTGGAAACTTTTCTCTCTTTTTGTTTGTTCATTTTTCGTTTGTTGTTGTTTTTTTTTGTTTGTTTTTTTTTTTTTGTTTGTTTTGACAAGGTTTCTCTGTGTAGCCCTGGCTGTCCTGGAACAAACTCTGTAGACAAGGCTGGCCTTGAACACAGAGAGCTGCCTGCCTCTGCCTCCCAAGTGCTGGGGTTCACACCACATCTGACCCTTTTTCTCATTTTTTTAATGTAGCACTGTTACCCTTTCAGCATCCTTCAAGTCGTTCCTGTTCCACAGTAGGCAAACCACTTGTTTTTTAATAATATCCCAGGTATCTCGGAATACATGTATATATTCTATAGTTCACTTTATTATTTTTTACTTTTTTCTCCTCCGACTAGGTACTTTCAAGCAGGCTGCCTTTGAACTCACTAATTCTTTTTCTTCACCTTGATGTTGATTCCCTGCCATGTATTCTCAACGTGCCAAGTAAAATTTTCAGCTTTAAACCCTCATAAGAGTTTTGAAAATAATTTCAATCCTTTTGCTAAAATTTCTCACTGACAATGAGACGCCTATTTTCTTTAGCTTATCAACCTACGAAAAGAGCTATTTTAAATTCCCTGAGGGTTCTTGCATTCTGATAGGTATCTGGTCAACTTCTGACTCCTTATTTTGTCTGTTAGGTGAGGTAAGGGCTTCCTTAAAGCTTTTGCTACTTGATAGGGAATCACTGGGCATTAGAGAATTGGACATTTATTCTGGTTCCCGGTATGTCTTTTTGTTGTTATTGTTGCTGTTGTTTTAATGCCTGTCTGTGTAGAAAGTCTAAATAACCTGTTAAGGTTTTTCCTATCCTATGTTTTTGCACATATTATTTCAATACTGAATGCTACCCAGGTACAAATATTTAAGACTCTCCTGTTGATATAGCTTCACTATTTCACTACTAGGGAGAATTCTTAAACCAGGCTTGCCTCAAACATATTGTTAGTGAGTCGTTATAAAAGAGTTGGTTACCTCACAAGCTTTTCCTTGGGGCCAGAGATAGTTGCAAATGCCTTGCAAATGCCTCACCCACAGTTACTGACTGGTCTGTGGTCACCCATGCCAGGAGTCACCCTGCCTCTGAGTAGAATCAAATTAGAAGAACAGTCCCAGGATCTGATGTCCCTACTCATGAAAAACTGTGTTGTGATCTGAGCCCACAGTCTGATAAGAGCAACAGAACTCTGGGGTATACCCAGAACCCCACTTTGCCATGAAGTTAGATCTTTCTCCCAGACTGAAGCTCCCAGGTAATTGCAGCTGATAGAGAAGTTCAAATAGCAGAGCTGCATATATTCCCTGAGCACAAGAGGTGTTCCTTTGTCTCTCTCCACATTCAGTCCTGATAATAGGGGTCATTAAGACCTGTCTGATATAGGTTTCACCTTCTAAATTCCAGGACAGTCTAGTGCTCACTGCCTTGTGCTACTCTTAGTCCTGAGGTGGGCTTGAGAAACATACCTGTGCCCACCGAGTGTGATATAAAGATGGAATGCACCTGGGTCTCACAGTTGCAGTAACTATAAAGTATACAGGAGGCACTGTTTCCAGAGACTACGTCCTCAGGTCTTCAAGAGCAAAGAAGCAAACAGTTCAACTTCTTGCCTCAATTTTCATGATACTGGTCTTCTGAGTAGAACTGGTGTTGATAGAGGCCAAAATATATGTCCTCCCATGGGGCACAGGCATATGCTTGGTTTAGGGTAGTTCTAGGGGGCACTTGTGAGCACTTCTATGACAGAAGCTTCCTGGGGTTGTGGAGTGGAGATAGGCTTTTTTCCCACAAAACTGAGCCCAGCATGAATCATCCCTGAGTTTCATACCCACAGAAGAATGTACAATTTCAAGATGACAGTAAGTGTACACTCCAAGGTTGCAAATAATGCACGTGGAACTCAAGTGTGTCCCATAGCCCACATGTTTATATCTGATGTTGGAACCACATGAGAGCTACATTTGTATGATCTGGCCTGTGACAGGGGTCCTTTCGTTCTATCAGGTGTTAGTTCTCATGGTTGCAGGCCCGACACTGGGCACTGGGATACAGGGTTCTGTGATGTCCGTCATCACTGCTCCACATTGAGCTCCCCTTAGCTCTACATTCTGAGCTTAAGGGGAAAGAAATCTAAGCAATTATCTGTCTTGTTCAATGGACAGGAATTTTAATTCAGAGCATGGCTGCTCTGGTAAGAGATCACATCCAAAGACCTTCTAGGACTGTATGATCTGGCTGGAATGCAGTCATGTCTTTAATCCCAGGAGTCAGAGGCAAGCAAATCTCTGAGTTCAAGGCTACCCTGGTATAGAGCAAGTTTCAGGTAAAGAATAGTTTGGGTCCAAGTGTGATGGTACATGCCTTGAATGCCAGCACTCAGGGGACTGAGACATGTGGATCTCTTGAGTTCTAGTCAGTTCAGTTGAGTCAGCGAGTTAAGAGGTAGCGCCCTGGAGTTGAGTTTGTGACAATTCAGTTCATGGAATTCAAAGGCAGTTTTACAGGGGGAGTTTTACAGTGACAGGATGAAGAGAGAACAAACTAAACACTGGTGAAGACAGAATGAGCCAGAGACTAAGGAGCTGGAAGATTAGAGCAGATTGTTAGAGTTAGTTTCAGGTCAAGCAGAGCAATTCAGTCAGAGGCCAAGAGAGAAGTTAGTTTGTGTCAGTCATCTTGGAGAGAACTTTGAGATGGAACAACTGAGTTGAACCAGGCATCCAGAGTTCAGAAAGAGTAAGAAAGGGTGAGTTTATTCATCAGTAAGTGTCAAAGGCTGAAAACTTTCTAGACCAAGTTAAGATTACAAGGAGGCTAGAAGCTTCTAGGACTAGGCCTAGCTTAGCAGAAGGAAGCAGTAAGCTTCCGAGACGAGAGTTGCTTCAGGTGAATAAAAGTTACATTTATAGCTCAGCAGTTCAAGCAGTTCTACTTATAAGTGCTGTTCTAGTAGGTTGCCCAGCATTGGGTTTATCCCGCACGGAGAAGACAGGCAGTGAGTTTCACAATATGAGTAGTTACCTTTCTCATTACTGTGGCCAAATATGTGACAAGGAGTCACTTAAAATTGAAAGGTTGATTTTCCCTTATACTAGGAGAAATAGAGTCCATCACTGTGAGGAAGTCATGCATCAGTAGTATAAGGCAGCTAGTCACATTGCATCCAGAGTAAAGGAGCAGAGAGCAGTGAACCCTGATCTTCAACTCGATTTCTCTTTTACACACAACTTAGAACACTGCTTCATGAAATGTTGCCTCTCACAATTCCAGGGCGTCTTCCCTCCTCATTTAGCTTAGAAAGATCCATCACAAAATCTGACTAGAAAGTTGTCTCCATGGTGACTCTAGTGCCTATCAAGTTTACTCTCAAAATAAGCAAATCACAAAATTTGATTCCTGAATTTTGTCTCCTCCAATGCAGTGGGTAGCATTTCTGTCAGTGGGTAGCATTTCTGTCCATGTTGTGGTGACTGGGTTTGGGGAATATGTGGCATGGGACACTCTTGACTGCTTTCTTTAACAGGCCTTTCATTTTGTTTACTGAAGGCAGGCAGAAGGAACATACAAAGTTTTCTTTGTTCCTGGGAAGGCAGTTGGTACTCAACGTGTGGAGAAGAATCGAAGGAGGATCCCATGTGTTAGCCATCTTGACTAACCTGTTTCATGGTAAGTTTTGAAATTTTTTGTTGAAGGTGTATAAATGTTTTTACCTGGTTTCTTTCTTATCATTACTATACATTTGTCAGATGTTGACTGTATCTACTTACAGAGGTTTTTTTTTGTTTTGTTGTTTTTGCATAAAAAAGATTCACCTATGGAGTGGGCAAAGAACAGGTCTCTCTTAAATTCATTGACTGTGTTATAAACAATACATCTTCATGCATAAAACCTTCTAAAGTTGAAGACCAATTACAAGAGGCTTATTCTACATGGCTTGCAGGTCTCTGGCTTCCTTTTCTAAAGCTGATTTCTGTTGATGCTGGATTATAGAACAGGGATAGCTTCCTTGGGTTGAATTTCTCTTCAGTTAATTCTCCATGTTTATAGTTCATTCATTTTTTAAAATATATCTTTTTTTCCCCATAGGTAAAGCTTTAAAGTTGAAAAATAGAATGCCAAGAACAGGCTGTATTATGTAAGGAATTATATATCAGGTTAAAATTTGAGAAAAATAGTGTAGATTATGGAGAACCATTACATTTTGGAACACAAAAATAATAAAAATTTGAAGAGGGAGATCATTTTAAGAATCCCTGGAAGAAAAAGAAAATAAACCATAAAATGTGAACCATGAATAAATCAATAGAAATCCAGCTCTGCTCTTTTTTGTGCTATTGCTGACAGGTCAGGGCAAACAAACCATACATTTCTTTCTTTCTTGTCACATAAGTGTTTTCCTACTATTTAAAAAAAGCAAATATATGCATGTTTATATATATGTATGTTTATATAATTTTTATGCATGATGTTATAAAATACACAATACAATCAAAGAAAAAGAACAACAAATTATAGTGAGAATAAAATAAAATGCAATTATTATTGTCATCATGTAAGTATACACAAGTAGTAGTTTTAATACTGTAGGCTCCCAAAGTAGTATTAGAGTTAAAATAATGATGTAAAAATTATGTTTATATAAATGCTTTGATTAAGATATGTGAAGTTAAGTATGCATAATTTCTTCTATGCTAATAGTGATGGGCAAGAAGGAAGTAGTAGAGTATGCATGGAAACATAATAAAGTAATAAGGGTAATGAAACATTTGCTGTAAAGTAACACAACACAGTTACATAAGCAATTCCTGGTTACCATGGTAAATTCAAAGACATAGAGAAAGCCAGCTATGAGTCATTATTCCCTCAGTTCTTAACTCTATCTGCTTTGGTTAAAGGACCAATTCTTGTATTACATAGACAATTAACAGCTGTCACAAAGTAGCCAAGTGTTTTGAACACTCCCACTGTTATATGACAGCCAAATGCTTTGATGCCATCATCCACATACCATCATTCATCACAAGACTTGATAATGTAAATAAAAGTTGAAGTCATAAAGAATTAACTGATTTTTTGATAGTATTTTACAAAAAGTGAGTATTATTCTAATTATTAAAGGAAGCAATATTATTCTTAAATTAACTCATTACTAATATTGAATAACAGCAATGATTTATTTCATGCTGTTGGACTGAAATGGAGAGCTGTTGAGGAGTAAAAGATATACCTTAAACTTAAAAAAAAAAGTAACTGGATGGGGGTGTTGAGGGGGAAGAGGGTGGGAGGGTGGAACCAGAGGGGGCAGTAGGGAGGGGAATACGAATGAGATGTAACTTGAACAAATAATAAATTAATAAATAAATTTTAAAAAGCATATATAGATATCAATCCACATAAATATGTTTATTAACACTGTTTCAAAGTGATAATGTGGATGTGATCCAGAGGTTTCTCCAGATTAAGAATATATTGAATCTATATGTGTATATGAATGACTGTAAGATTGAAAGAACAAGGAACTTAGGGTTGATGTTGTCTATTATCAGCATGTAAACACTTGAATTCAGGATATTTTGTTTGTGTTGATCACAAAAATATTCCTAGTGAGGCTGATGTAATTATATTTGTATAAGTAGACTCATTGGAGTTATTTATTGACATTTTATCAAAGAAATATATTTTCAGAGTAAACAATGATACTGTTTCCTTTGGAAGTTTGAATTTAATCTCTAAATATGCTTTGAAAATATGACTCCTATTTACTTTATTTATTTGACAAAATAATTGTGTATATTATGGAGCCCTGTGTGATAATTTAATATCTGTATGCAACGTATAACAACCAAATTAAGGTAATTACTATTTCTCTTTCCTTCCCATTTCTTTGTTTAGAGTCTTAAAATCCTGTCACCTACTTCATTGTAATATATAACAGCGATAGTATGTTACAGATATAGATAATAAACAATATGAATATAGATAGTATAATATAAATATATAAATATTGTGCTATAAATTTGGTTATCTTACTGTGCTACAAACACTAGAGTTCTCCCATCCCCTTTTAACTATATTTTAATACATATCAATCAAGCCCTTCTTCCTCACTACCTTCCCTAGCTTCTAGAAGCCATTAATAATATCCTCTTTGAGGTTACCTGTTTTAATTTCTACATATTTGAGTAAAAACAGGCTTTATGACTGAATGATATTTATTGTACATATACCTAATTTTCTCTATCCATCCACACTGAGATACTTCACTTGTATTAAGTGGTGGCCTCTCTTTGATAAGCTGATTTCCTTTCTTTTGGATGTATACCTAACAGTGGAAGATTTAGGCCATACGGTAGAACATCTTGTATTTTATTTCCTTTAGGAACTTGTTTTTTGTTTTGTTTTGTTTTGTTTTTTACATACTGACTTTATTAATTACATCCCCACCAACAGTGATAAATGACACTTTTTTTTTTTTTGCATGTCTTTGCTATCAGTTTTGGTGTTTATGTTGTTTGATTAGTTGACTGGTTTTATTTTTGTTTGTTTGTTTGTTTGTTTTAGTAATAGACATTTTAATGGAACTGAAAAGATAACTCATCATGGTCTTATGTGCATTTCCTTGATGAGTGATTTGGAACATTTTTATAAACTTTTTGTCTATAGTGTTTCTTCTCTCAAGCAATGTCTATTCATAGAAATTATGTATTTTAAATTTGTTTTAAACTGATGAGTTTTTAAGTACTCTTGATATATGGCACTTCTTTTCCAGCACATAGATTAGAAATATGCATCACATTCAGTGGTTTTCTAGGTCAGTCTCTTCAGTGCGATTTTCCATTGCTAGGCGATTATCTTAGTTTGATAAAATCCCATTTGTCTACTTTTGTGTTAATTGCTTATGCTTTCACAGACAATCAAAAACGCATTGCTTGCATTCCAAATAGCTTTCGTTGTTTCCCCTGTGTTTTCTTGTAATTTTGTGTACCCGAATATTATACTTGGGCCTCTAGTACTACAATGAGAGATAGTATAGAATTTAATTCTCCTGTTTATACATATCTGTTTCCTATCACCATTTATTGAAGCTGCTGCCTTTCCTCAAGTGTAAGATGTTGATGATTTTCTGTTGATATTTTCAGGAAAATTCCAAGCTGCTTAATTTGACAGATAAATATCAGTTGCCTAGGTATGCTGTCATAATTATGATTTGCAAAAATTATCAACTGATATTTATATTCACACACTTCATTAATCATTAAAATCCATAGTTGATATGCTTGAGATGCTTAGTAGTTAAGTGAATCTCCTTGTTTTGCAGAGGATGATCCAGTCTCAGTAACCTCAGTGAGCAGCTCACACCTGCCTACACCTCCAGGTTCAGGGACTCTAGCACCCTTTCTGGATTTATCTGGTGCTTGTATTCACACTCACAGACAGATATACACACATAAAATAACTTTAAAAAAAAAAGAAAATAATTTATCTGCTTGCTGGTCCATACATTTACACTTGTTCTTTTTTTTTTTTTAATGTTTATGTATTACTTCAGGTTACATCTCCATCACAGTGCCCTCTTTCCACCCCTCCCAGTCCTGCCCTCCCACCCTCCACTAGTTTTCTTAACAATGACCATTTGGGGTTGGGTGAAATGAAATCTTATTTAAAATGTTAATTTTCATTTTCCCTGATGGCTAAGGTTGTTGAATCTGTTTTTTTTTTTTTTTGTATGTTTATCAGCTATTTGTACTTCATCCTTTGTGAGATGTATGCTCATTTCATTGTCCTATTTAGTGATTGGATTCTTTGTTTTATTGGTATTTAGAAGGTCAAGTTTTAGGGTTACTTTCTTGATTTCTTTGGTCAGTTGTAGGGAGTTAGATAAATTGCGTTAGATTTGGAAAATATATAGGGGTTTCTGATACTGTCTCTTAATTCAGGGCATGAAGATCATTATCAGCATGTGGACTAAAAACAGGAAACAAACAGGAGACTTAATAGACTGAAAAACAAGATTGAAGTCAGGAAAAACAGGAAATATTCAATGGACTGAAAAACAAGGTTGAAGTCAGGAAAAACAGGAAATATTCAATGGACTGAAAAACAAGGTTGAAGTCAGGAAAAACAGGAAATACTTAATGGACTGAAAAACAAGGTTGTCAGAAAAACAGGAAAGACATAATGGACTTAAAGAAACAAAGTATCTGGCCTGACATTGTTTCAGCTGCTAAGTGGGCGGAGCCCAAATTAAGCTGAAACAGAGTTCCTCCTATTTAAGGACAGTGCATGGAGCTCCATGAAAGAAGAAGAGGCCCCTGATGCTAGAGAGCTCCCAGAGTCCTGCTGAAAAAAACTGCTGGCCATCATTTGATGGCCAGATCTCCCTGAAGCAGAAAGAAGCTGGTGAGCAAAGAAAGCCTGAGCAAGACACCAAAAGGCCAAGGACTAAACCCTGTGGCTCAGCTTTTGCCTAGAGGGGTTTGATCTGTCCGAACAGTGGCCTAAAGGAAACTGTGCCTGGCTTTAAGGACTCTGAGGTAGAGCGATAGAGTTGCTGATGCAAAAGGGGCTGGGGTCTCCCAGAGAGAAGAAAGCATCAAGCCTTATTTAAGGTGAGACTACAATAACCAACTTATCCTGACGAACCTGCATCTGAGCGATCCAGAAAAAGGACTGCTAAGTGCGTTAAAGAATCTACAACAAAGACTGTGTTCCTGACGATTGAGGACCTGTCCTAGAGACTGTATCATTCTAAAAGGTTAGAAACATAATTATCAATAGGTTTAATGGATAGGTTAAAGGGGTTGTAGGAATGTAGGATTAATAGTTAAGAAATAATTGTTATTTGTTATAAGTGAATATAGTAATAAATAAATAAGTGTTAAATAATAATTTTTTAAAATACTTTATTTTTTTTTCTTCAAGTTACATCTCAGTCACAAACCCCTCCCTATTCCCCCTTCCAATCCCGCCCTTCCACCCTCTTCCCCCCAGAAGTTTCCCCTTTCAGACCAACAGATGGTTCCTTCTCTTATAATAGTAAGTATTATACAAAACAACAGATATAAATATGCCACATTTATGAGAGTTAAATGGCCCAGTATACCTTCCCAATGTCCAGTTTATACATATTTGGCCCCTGACTTTAACATTCTACTATCTAACCATCTCCATGAGTTTAAAGGTCTATATGTGACTCAACATTCATACTAACTTGCAACACACTTTTAAGAGTATCTTCTTAGTTCTATAACACCCTCTTGATTCAAAATTTGGTTACAGTCAGTAGTTGAATACTACTCAGATAATTCTTTTTCTTTGTAATTTAGTATATATTTTGCTGTCATTTCTAACAAGTTTTGAAATTGTCCCTTCACTTACTCAACAGTATTATATGTAACCTTAAACTACCACTTAAGAGTATCCACATAGCTCGATGTTTCATGTTCAAGATAAATAAGAAGAGTTCAGTATCTATTTAGAGAAGGAAGATAATGAAATATCATGGGTAATTTATTAGAACCATTGTTAGGGGGAGTTACTGGCCAAGAAACCTAGTGAATGAGAAAAGCCTGTGGGAATGTTTGCAATGTTGTTAATCAGTGAAGAGAGATAGTTTAAAATCCTGTAGCCATCTAGATAATTTTCACCAAGGAACATGCTACAGAAGATGGCATGACAAGTAGTCTAAGGAATAAATAGTATATGCTCTACTAACCAAGCACATGAAAATTTCAAATGAAAGGAGCCTGGAGATTCTGACAAATTAGAATCATATTTTGATAGATAGATCAAAAATGATGAAAGCGTTCCTTCAATAGAAAAATTAAAATGCAGAAACGATTACCATGGTAAATGATAATATGCTAATATAATCAACAGCCCTTGGTCATTATTGAGGATTGGTGACAAGGAACAGTCAGGAAGATTATAGAATAATGCAGGTTGAGTAATAATATCACTGACTAAAAAAAGGATAAGAAGAGAGAAATTAGGCTTTTTGAGGAAAAATTATACCTGATTTTATGCTCTAGACTTAAGCTGTGAAATCACAAGTAAAGATCTTTTAGGAAACAGCTAAATGTATAACTTTGGAATTCACAATATAGTCCTGTCTAGAGATGACTTAGAAACTGTCAGCATAAATGATAACTGAGCTATGGAAGGACAAGGCTATATTGGAAATGTGATGAAATGTCATCTTGTTCTTTGTTTTTGCAGACACAGTCAAAAAGTATTACTTAGAAATGAGGTTTTCAGAAAGTTAGGTGACACAAATATCAGGACTGCTCAGAGACGTGACATTTGGTTATCTGTGGCATAGTAAATGGTTACCAAACAGAGAAATCATCAGGGATATCAGTTCACAACAAGGCATATAATTTATCTAGCTGAAGCATATAGAAAACAAAACTCAAAGTAGCTTAAAAATGAAGAACATATTGACTCTCATTGCCAAAATCCATGTTGTAGGAAAACTTACTGGTGGCTTAATTAATGCCTCAAGGACATTCACTTCTAGTTTGACATGGGCTCCTTTCCAAGGCTGCTTTCCCCAATGATTCCTTATGCTCAGAAGGATGTGATCACAATTACGTTTCTTTTCTCACATCCAAGTAAGACGATTGAATTTCCCAGATCCAGAAGTGTCTATATACCCTTTCATATATAGTTGGCCAGCACTTGATTCCTCCATGACCCCTACTCTTGGATATACCTCTCTCATAAACCAGAGTGATTAAGTCTATTTCTTTTAGAGAACTGCAACTGCAAGTTACTAAAGTTTTCAATTCTAAAACATCTTAGCACCAATAGTTTTAAAGCAGTTTATAATAAAATGTACTTTATATAAATTCACATACTTAATGATCATAACTACCTTTGATTAGATGCCATGTTTTATCCATTATGCATCTGATGAATTTCCTAAAAACTAAGATTCACTTTTATTCTATGAAATGTAGAACTTCGTTCCAGCTCTTCTTCTCCTCAAACTATTTATCATGGCATTTCCTTCAGTCTCAAGGAACATCCTTTATTTTTCTCCCTCATTTCTCTTTTGGTAACAATAATAATAATAATAATAATAATAATAAGAAGAAGAAGAAGAAGAAGAAACTCCTGTTCTTTCCAAACTATTGACTAAGACTTGCTTGTGACCTCACATCTCAATTATCTGAGGCACTCTTTCCATCATAAAGGTTAACAACTGGTCTCCTGACTCTACTTCACAGAAGCAGGGTATATGAGAATGTTATGTGGTGAAACAGCACAAATATAATTCCCTCACAATTCCTGCTTTCTAGACATGCTCAATGAAGACTCATGCTAAGGTTGCTTCTAGACATCCCTTTGTTTCATCTTTTAGAACTGTACAGGTGTATCATAATATAAAGCTAGATTGTTTCATAAAATCAACTAAGTTTAGCAAGGCTTGTACAGATCTGTATTTTAAAGGTCATGAGATTGCAGCAGAATATTTTGTGTTCTCCCCACACACTCCTTATATATCAGCAAATGTGAAAGTAAGTTTTTTTAATAACCAACCTTAAAAATGTGTATAGAGTTTGTTTTGTGAAAAGTTTCTCTTCATTAAAATACTTTCTTATGATGAAAGGGACTTTGGAAAGTAGTAACTGAAAATTCTATCAAAACCTTCATTTAAAAATTCTTGTCATATTCTGATTTAATAAATGGTTGGTGTGCTTCTTTATAGGACTCATGCAAAAGCCAAGGAACAAAACTTTGGATTCAAAAACTCTCAGTTGTGATTATAATTTTAATTGGGGTCACCAGATAAAATTTAAATCTCTAAGCATATATACAACTCTTAACTAGGAAGGAAGGACCACATGAGATACACTAGTTAAGAGAATGACTTACTGAATGAAACTCATTTTGATATAGCTAATATTCTAGTGAAAGCTACTTTCTTAACTTACTTTAAAATATATAGCCTACAGCAGCTATCCTTAGGAAGAAGGGGAACACAGTAATAATGAAAATGAGGCTTGTATGGCCATATAAAATGTGTCATCAAAATAAATGATGTTACCAAAGCGAAAACACGGAACAATTGAATAAAGGTGGAAGAATGGATGGAAAGGTAGATTGTGAGTGAAATTTAGAGTGATCTAAGTATTGGTCATGAAGATGAGACATTGGGGTTCTTTACAAAGGTCAGAATGAGACATTGATCAGCAAAGAAAAGCACAAGGGTGAATGGCTACATTTTGGACACCTATCTGGCTATAAAAGGAGTTTAGCAGCTGGCTGTTCTTGCTCCTTCTTAAGAGTAGAAACTGACTGCATCAAAAAAACCAAGTACCTCATTTGTGGCTTGGTATCTCAAATGTAGTAATCCTTACACACACACACACACACACACACACACACACACACACACACACACA
>CAJQZJ010017430.1:781102-792160 GCA_907164525.1 Lophiomys imhausi | reverse complement strand
ACACACACACACACACACACACACACACACACACACACACACACACATCACACACACACACACACACACACACACACACACACACACACATTTTAAACCAGCTTAGGATTCCTAGATTTCATTTTGAATTATGAATGAAGTATGAATAGGGCTGTTCAGAGCAAGTGTGAGGCTGAGTTGAGGCCAACCTCCAATGGAATCGGGCCCTGTTATATTTTTATGAATGTTCATGAAGTTTTCGACATCTTCAGCATAGAGGGAAGAGATATAGTCAAAGTTAGTCTCTTTGTGATAAATTTTTCAAATGCTACCTATCTAATATTGTGTTTAAAATGTTGGATTATATTATAGAAATGTTTGATGAAAGAAGAAAAGAGCTATATCTATCTCACAAGAAAAATTTGAGGCCAATTAAGGATTAAATCAGTAGACTAGGAAAATGCAGATGACCATGGTCAGATTCTTGACAGTTTTTTATGCATTTCCCTCAGTAGTTTCTGTCTGTAAGCCTAGGCTGACACAGATCAGATAATTAACATGAAATTTGTTTGTAATTGAGATGAATATTAATTGACCAGGTGATATCAAGGGGAAATACTGCAGAAAAAGTTTTAAAAATGACTGCATCTTTCTGGGACTGAGTCAGTTCACTTAGGATGAGCTTTTCTAGCTCTATCCATTTGGTTTTGAATTGCATGATTTCCTCATTTCTGATAGCTGTGTAGTATTCCATTGTGTAAATGTAGCACAGTTTTTTAATCCATTCTTCAGTTGAAGGACATCTGGGTTGTTTCCAGTTTCTGGCTATTACAAATAAAGCTGCTATGAACATTGTTGAGGCAATGTCCTTGTGGTTTAGTTTCAAATCTTTTGGACATATGCCCAAGAGGGGTATGGCTGGGTCTTGAGGCAGATTTATTCCCAATTTTCTAAGATATCTACAGATTGATTTCCAAAGTGGTTGCACAACTTTGCAGTCCCACCAGCAATGGGGGAGTGTTCTATTTCTCCACATCCTCGCCAGCATGTGCTATCATTTGAGTTTTTGATCTTAGCCCTTCTGACAGGTGTGAAATGGAATCTCAGAGTTGTTTTAAGTTGCATTTCCCTGATAACCAAAGATGTTGAACATTTCCTCAAATGTCTCTCGGCCTTTAGAGATTACTCTTCTGTGAATTGTCGGTTTAGCTCTGTACCTCATTTATTTATTTATTTAAATGTTTATTTATTACTTCAAGTTACATCTCCATCACGGCCCTCACACTCCACCGCTCCCAGCCCCACCCTCCTACCCTCTCACCCTTCCCCCAGAATGCATAATTCTTTTTTTTTCAGTCCAACAAATGGTTCTTTCTCTTATAACTATAAACACAGTACAAAACAACAGAAATAAATAGGCCACAATTCTGAGAGTTCTATGGCTTAGCATACATTCTCAATGTCCAGTCCTTACGTATTTGGCCCCTGACTTTAACATTCTACTATCTAACTATCTCCAAGAGTTTAAAGTTCTCTATCTAACTCAGCTTTCATACTAACTTGCATCACAATTTTAAAAATATCTTCTTAGATATACAATGCCCTCTTGATTCCTAAACAACTCAAAATTTAACTATGAGACTCTAGCTATCTATTCTTCAACCTCCTCAGAGACCTGAGACGGATAAACATATCTGATTATATAGGAAGTGCAGGGCCCGCAGCTTCCAAAACTAAGAAATGACATACCCGTGGCTGCCTGGACAGTTCCCATTTTCTCTCCATACATTACAGCATCGATCTTCAGCTGTTTGGCCCCGTTTCTCTGACAGACATTCATTGTAGAGCAGGAATTATGAAGGATTACCTACAATGTCTTGGCAGAGCTAGGCTGTCGACTTACCTGCTTCCAAGTTTTGTCCATTTTGGACAGCAGTCTGTCTTCAGTTGAAGCAAGGGATTTTTCATGCCAAGAGATAGGCTTGCAACTAATACAACCATCTCACACTGGAGATTCTTCAATGCTCATCTTCTACTTGGAGTGGAATAGGGGATGCTGTCAGGAGCTTGCATGTCTCGATATCAAAAAATCAAATTTAAGAAAACATCTTTAAATGCCATACTCTGCAGATCTCTTGGGGTTTTTGAAGAGGCCCTATCTATCTCTTATGTTTAGATAAGCAAATGTTGCTGTCTCTTAACCACTTGATTTCTGAGTAGCTGAGAAAATAACTGTGATAGACTGTCATAGTAACTGACAAAATAACACGCTTTGCATGACTGTTAGTTTGTATTTCTTAATTATCCTAAACAGTTTATGATGGTTGGTAGCAAAAAGCCAAAACGTCACATTTCCTTTTTAAGCATTACTAGGTACAATACCTTTAAGAAGTATTACCCTTAATTTTGTAACAATATACAAAGATCAATACCAATGTGGCCAAATATAATCTTAATTTTGTATCAATATACTAAGATCAGTACCGATGTAGTCCAATACAATCTTAATTTTGCATTAATATACAATGATCAATAACAATTTAGCCTAATATAGTATTAATTTTGTATCAATATACAAAGGTATAAGGGCTTATTCAATAATCTGTCCTTTTTTCTTGATCTTTCCTATACTATGTCTATGTCCCATTTTTTTCTCAAGTCTATTCACTCCTACATAGGAGAGAAAGAAGGATACAGAAAAGAAAAAGAGAGAAGTCCCTGGGTCTAACATCCAAAACCCATTTAACAAGACCATTTAACAGCTTGTAGTCTCTTCCTCTAAATGACAAAATTTTCTGTTATCCATCGAATAACCAAAGTGGGGGGAAACACCCTCCCAACCTTCAGGGCCTGGGACGTCGCTCTCATAAATGACTTCCTGCTGATTTGGAACATAGTAAACCTGTTTGGGGCCCAAATAGGGCTGGAAAAATGGTTAAAAATGTTAATAGAATCATTTGATGTTCAGTCCTTTTGTGCTCAGCTATTTAGATGCCCTAAGAAGTTTGTAGACAGAAGCTGATCTTCAGGCCTTTACTGAAGTTCTGGCTGGAGCAGTCTGTGGAGCTGAACAATCTTAGTGATTTTGAGTTGTGGTTGTAGACTTTTGAGGAAACAGCTGTTGAAGGAGTCTTCAAGGCTGGATCATCTGGGCCGCTCGTCTTCTTTGGTGTCTGATCTCTTTTCTGCTGAGGTTTCCCTTGTCCAGTTGTCCCTGGATTCCTTGAATGGATGCTTTAAGTCTCCTGGAAAGATAAGAACAGAGCCCTGGAGCAAAGATGGCGGCGACCTACACTGACGCATTCTGAACGCTGAGAAAAAAGAGCCATAAAAAACACAGAGTTACTGGGCACTGTGCAAAAACCGGAGGGGCTAGACCCCCCCCCCCGGGAACGCTCACAGCTCCCAAGGGACTGTTAAAAGTCCCAGAGCAAGGCTCTCCCCATCTCTCACAGACACGGAGGCCACTAAACCGAAGATTCGGGAACTCCCATTTGGTGAGGCGCCTGGTAAGATCGTTCCCAACTTACAGCAGGCAGAATCAGGGTCCACTTGGCCATAGATCGCTGTCCTATTGGGCTCCCCACACATCAGGTTGAACTTATACCCACTTAGAAAAGGTTGCGAGATAGTGGAAGCCTTAGCAAGGAACAAACAGGGGGCTCAGCGGGTGGTCCGCAGCCGCTCGTGAAGCGGAGGGCGGGACGTTCCGAGAGAGCGCAGGAAGCGGGGAACACAAAAGCAGGCGGGAGCGGCCAAATCTCGCACACACACGAGAGCGCAGCTGGGGAGGGAGCACTGCTGGCAGGGCCAAATCCCCGCCAGTCCACAGCAGGTCATCTGGGGAGAGTGACAGGCGTGGGTGGGACCAGGGGTCCGTGCACCCACGGCGGAGCTGCTGGGATGAGAGGTGCACTCAGGCAGCCGGAGGATCCGGGGCTTGGGGTACCCACGGGACCCGTGGCGGCGGAGACAGGAAGGAAATCAGGCACAGGGTCCAGCCCTGTGGCGAGAAGACTAGAGAGAAACCAGAAATCGGGATCATAGCTGTATCCTGGAAAATACAGACATATCAGGTGTGGAGCCAGACCCTGTCAGCCTCCGGGACGACAAACAAAGCCCACAGAATCTGTGCCTGGGCAAACAGGCCCATACCATCAGAACCATTACAGGCTGATAACTCAGAGTGCAACATAGAGAAGTCTGAATTGGGAGCAGTGAAACAATCCTGGTCCATTACTCACAACCTGGGAATAGGCTGCACCAGATCACAGTGCCTCTGGCCATTAAAATCACAGTGACCTTGAAATCCCCCTGTAAGCAACGACAGATAGCCAAGTAACTCGTCCCCTGCACCAAATCATCCACTGTGGTTCCAAGCACAGAAAACAGCTAAATGCATCCAATGGCGAAAGGTCAAAAAAAAAAAATAGAAATCAAGGAATTATGACTCCAACAAAGCAGAACCAACCTAGCTCATCCAATTCGGATGACCACACACCAACAGAAACACATGAAAACATTGACAATTCTGCAGTATGGAAAGTGATAGAGTCCCTGCAAGAAGAACTTAAATCTATGAAGGAATTCAAAGAAACCACAATTCTACAAATCAAAACAAGGAACAACACCATTAAAGAGCTCCAAGCCAAGGTGACAGAGCTTGAACAGGAAAAGGAAAAAGCCATGAAAGATTTACATACAAAAACAAGCAAGCTGGAGAAGAAAATGTACAAAACGAACAAAACCATACAAGACATGAAAATAGAAATAGAAACAATAAAGAAAACACAGTCAGAGCTAAAAGAGGAAGTGGAGAACCAAGGGAAGAGAACAGGAACTACGGATGTGAGTATCAACAATAGGATGCAAGAGATGGAAGACAGGATCTCAGGCATGGAAGATTCAGTGGAAGAAATCAATACAACATCCAAAGAAAATGAGAAGGCTAAAAAATCTCTCACCCACAACATCCAAGAAATCAAGGACTCATTGAAAAGACGGAACCTAAGAATTATAGGTATAGAGGAAAGAGAAGACTCCAGACTCCAAGGTCCAGGAAATATCTTCAACAAAATCATAGAGGAAAACTTCCCAAACCTGAAAAAAGAGATGGCAATAAAAATCCAAGAGGCATACAGAACACCAAACAGATTAGACCAGAAAAGAAACTCCTCTCGCCACATAATAATTGAAACCCCAAATGTACAGAACAAAGAAAGAATATTAAAAGCTGTAAGAGAAAAAGGTCAAGTCACATACAATGGCAGACCCATCAGAATTACACCTGACTTCTCCCCAGAAACGATAAAAGCTAGAAGGGCCTGGTCAGATATACTACAAGTCCTAAGAGATCATAGATGCCCAGCCAGACTACTTTACCCAGCAAAACTCTCTATCAACATAGATGGAGAAAACAAGATATTCCATGACAAAATTAAATTTAAACAATATCTAACCACAAACCCAGCCCTACAGAAAATCCTAGAAGGAAAATCCCAACCCAGAGAAAAAAACTCCACCCAAGAAAACAAAGGGAATAGAAAACCCATCAGCAACTAAACCAAAAGAGGAACAGAACCACCGCCTATACCAAACTAATGGGAAATAACAACCCCAGGTCACTAATATCCATCAACATCAATGGACTCAACTCCCCAATAAAAAGACATAGGTTTACAGAGTGGATCCGCAAGCAAGACCCTTCCTTATGCTGTAAACAAGAGACACATCTAACTACAAAAGATAGACACTGCCTCAGAGTAAAGGGCTGGGAAAAGGTTTTCCAAGCAAATGGACCCAGGAAGCAAGCTGGAGTAGCCATCCTAATATCAAACAAAACAGACTTCCAACTGAAGTTAATGAAGAAAGACAAAGAAGGGCACTATATACTCATTAAAGGGAATATTCATCAAGAGGAAATCTCAATACTGAACATCTATGCCCCAAATACAAAGGCACCTACTTTCGTAAAAGAAACACTTCTAAAACTTAAAGCGCACGTCGATCACAACACATTAGTAGTGGGAGACTTCAACACCCCACTCACAACAAAGGACAGATCATCAAGACAGAAGACAAACAGAGAAATATTGAGTCTAACAGAGATCATGAAACAAATGGACCTAACAGATATCTACAGAACGTTTCACCCAAACACAAAGGAATACACCTTTTTCTCAGCACCCCACGGAACCTTCTCCAAAATTGACCACATAATTGGTCACAAAGATAGTCTCAGTAGATACAAGAAAATTGAAATAACACCTTGTATCTTATCAGACCACCACGGAATAAAGCTGGTCTTCAACAGTAAAAGAATCAACAGAAAGCCTACACACACATGGAAATTGAACAGCTCCTTACTGGATGACCACTGGGTCAGGGAAGAAATAAGGAAGGAAATCAAAGACTTCTTAAAATCCAACGACAATGAAGACACAACATACCCAAACCTATTGGATACATTGAAAGCTGTGCTACGAGGAAAGTTCATAGCACTAAGTGCTTTCAAAAAGAAAATTGTGACAGCTCATATTAGTGAACTAACAGCTAAGCTGGGTGAATTGGAAAAAAAAGAAGCAAACACTCCCAAGAAGAGCAGAAGACAGGAAATCATCAAACTCAGAGCTGAAATCAACAACTTAGAATCAAAAAGAACTATACAAAGAATCAATGAAACCAAGAGTTGGTTCTTCGAGAAAATCAACAAAATAGACAGACCCCTAGCCAAATTAACTAAAAGGCAAAGGGAAAGAACACAAATCAACAAAATCAGAAATGAAAAGGGAGAAATAACAACAGACATTGAGGAGATACAGAAAATATTAGGACATTACTTTAAAAATCTATATTCTACTAAATTTGAAAACCTAAGCGAAATGGACAATTTCCTCGATAAATTCCACCTACCAAAACTAAATCAAAATCAGATTAACAGCTTAAACAGCCCAATAACACCTAAGGAAATAGAAACAGTCATTAAGAATCTCCCAACAAAAAAAAGCCCAGGGCCAGATGGCTTTAGCACGGAATTCTACCGGACCTTCAAAGAGGAACTAACACCATTACTTTTCAAACTCTTCCACCACATAGAAACAGAAAGATCACTGCCAAACTCATTCTATGAGGCCACTGTCATTCTGATTCCTAAACCACACAAAGACCCAACAAAGAAAGAGAACTTCAGACCAATCTCCCTCATGAACATAGATGCAAAAATACTTAATAAAATACTAGCAAACCGAATTCAAGAACACATCAAAAGTATCATACACCATGATCAAGTAGGCTTCATACCTGGAATGCAGGGATGGTTCAATATACGAAAGTCTATCAATGTAATTCACCACATAAACAAGATGAAAGAAAAAAACCACATGATAATCTCGCTAGATGCAGAAAAAGCATTTGACAAAATCCAACACCCCTTCATGCTAAAAGTTCTGGAGAGAACGGGCATACAAGGACCATACCTAGAAATAATAAAGGCAATATACAGCAAGCCAGTAGCCAACATCAAATTAAATGGAGAGAAGCTTGAAGCATTTCCTCTAAACTCAGGGACAAGACAAGGATGTCCACTTTCACCATATCTCTTCAATATAGTACTTGAAGTCCTTGCTAGAGCAATAAGACAACTAAAGGAGATCAAAGGGATAAAAATTGGAAATGAAGAAGTCAAATTATCCCTATTCGCAGATGATATGTTAGTATACATAAGCGACCCCAAAAACTCCACCAAAGAATTCTTACAGCTGATAAACAACTTCAGCAAGGTGGCTGGATACAAAATTAACTCAAAAAAATCAGAAGCCCTTCTTTATACAACAAACAAATATACCGAAAAAGAAATAAGGGAAACAACCCCCTTCACAATAGCCACAAACAACATAAAATACATGGGAGTAAATCTAACCAAGCATGTAAAGGACCTATATAACAAGAACTTCAAGCCCCTGAAGAAAGAAATGGAAGAGGCCTTTAGAAGATGGAAAGATCTCCCATGCTCATGTATAGGTAAGATCAACATAATAAAAATGGCTATCCTACCAAAAGCAATATATAGATTTAATGCAATTCCTATCAAAATACCAACACAATTCTTTATAGACCTGGAAAAAGCTAGTCTCAACTTCATATGGAACAACAAAAAGCCCAGAATAGCTAAATCAATCTTGTCCAATGAAAAAACATCTGGAGGTATCACCATCCCAGATTTCAAGCTTTACTACAGAGCAACAGTAATAAAAACAGCATGGTACTGGTATAGAAACAGACCAGTGGATCAATGGAATCGAATTGAAGACCCAAACATGGATCCACACACCTATGGCCAACTAATCTTTGACAAAGAAGCCAAAAACGCACAATGGAAGAAGGACAGCATCTTCAACAAATGGTGCTGGTCCAACTGGATGTCCACTTGCAAAAGAATGAAATTAGACCCATACCTATCACCTTGTACAAACTTAATTCCAAGTGGATCAAAGACCTTAACATAAGGCCAGCCACACTAAAGATACTAGAAGAAAAAGTAGGAGAAACCCTCGAACTCATTGGCACAGGTGACAACTTCCTGAACAGAACACCAACAGCTCAGGACCTGAGATCAACAATCAATAAATGGGACCTCATGAAACTGAAAAGTTTCTGTAAAGCAAAGGATACTGTCATTCGAACAAAACGGCAACCAACAGACTGGGAGAAAATCTTCACCAACCCCACATCTGATAGAGGGCTATTATCTAAAATCTACAAAGAACTCAAGAAACTAAATGCCAAGAAACCAAATAATCCAATCAAAAAATGGGAGACGGAGCTAAATAGAGAATTCACAAAGGAGGAATCCCTAAGGGCTGAGAGACACCTGAAGAAATGTTCAACATCCTTAATCATCAGAGAAACGCAACTCAAGACGACCCTGAGATTCCACCTAACACCTGTTAGAATGGCTAAAATAAAGAGCTAAAATGATAGCGCATGCTGGCGAGGGTGTGGAGAAAGGGGTACCCTACTCCATTGCTGGTGGGAGTGCAGGCTTGTGCAACCACTATGGAGGTCTGTCTGACGATATCTTAGAAATCTAGGAATAACATTGCCTCAAGACCCAGCCATACCATTTCTGGGCATACACCCAAAGGACCTCTCACGGAGACATAGGGAAGTCTCCTCATCTATGTTCATAGCAGCCTTATTTGTAATAGCTAGAAATTGGAAACAACCCAGATGTCCCTCAACTGAAGAATGGATTAAAAAATTGTGGTACATCTATACAATGGAATATTACTCAGCTATCAGAAACAATGAAATCATGCAATTTGCAACCAAATGGATGGATCTAGAGGAACTCATCCTGAGTGAGCTAACCCAGTCTCAGAAGGATGCACATGGCATCTATTCACTTATAGTAGGATTTTAACTATATCGTACAGGATATCTGTACTACAGCCAACACATCAAAAGGAACAAGGACATAATTTTTTTTTATCTTTTTCTTTTTCCTTCTTTTTTTCTTTTTTTCTCTTTCCTTTTCCCTTCTCTTTTTCCTCTCTTTTTTTGTTGATATTCTTTGTGTTTGTGGGTTTGTGTGTTTGTTGGTCTTTTTTTTTAGTATTCCCCCAGTAGCAATGAGACACCATTCACTGGCAGTACTGCCTCGTAGGCCCCCAGTGAATGAAGAGGCTCTTGGCCCTCATATGACTCCTGATCTGTGGTGAGAGACTGTTAGGCAGGGACACTCCACCCCAGAGGAACAAGACGGAAGGGTCAGGGGGTAGAGCATGGGAGGGTGGGGCTAGGAAGTGGGAAAAGAGGACAATATGATAAGGATGTAACCTGAAGCAACAAACAAATAAATTTATCAACTAAAAAAAAAAAAAAAAAAGAAAAGAAAAGAAAAAAAAAGGGCAGGGGGCAGGGCTGAAACACTGTGAATGGAACAGAGGATACAGCCATTTGGCCTGGATTTGCAGACCTCCAGGTGTAGAGAAGACGTGGAGCTAAGGTAAAATACAAGAGAATTGTGGTATTGGCCCATGCCTTTGACTTCAGCGGAGACGGGGGGGTGGGGGGGGAGGGGGCACCTTAGAGTTGGTGGTCTTATGTACTCTGGAGTCATACGGAGCGGGGTGGTGAAGGTGCATACTCTTGGTCCCACCATTCAAGAAGAGTACACCCTTGGTCCCAGCTCCCAGCACACTGGAGACAGAAACAGGCAGATCCCGGAGGTCAGGGTCAGCCTGATCCAGGGCAAACTCTAAACAGAGAAAGACTTCGATCCAGGAGTGGTGGAACACATCTTTGATTCCTTCAGATGAGAAACACAGGTCCCTGTTCCCAATAATTAGAGTTCAGAGACACACACATGGGATTTGGAGGGACCTAGGTTTGGAGGCTACTTACAAAAGGCCTTCTCGATGCAGGCAGATTGTCCTTTGGGATCTCAAAATATATACACTAGAGCTGGTTTAGCTCCAAGGTGACAGAATGATTTCTTCTTTAACCCGGATTGAAAGATAACGCTTTGTATGTTGTCAGAAGGCCAAATTTGCTTCAGGAGAAGTACTACCTAGCCCCCCCCATCCCCCCCCCAGAAAAAAAAAAGAGGGCAATTGTCCTAGGGTTGGGATTGGGGCAGGGCTCTGTTCTTATCCTTCCAGGAGAATCGAAGTGTCCATTAGGGGAGCCTGGGGACGGCAGACAGCGGAATCCTCAGCAGAGAGCAGAATCAGGCACCAAGGAGGATGAGTGACCCAGTTGATTCTGCCTGGCAGACTTCCTCAATAGCTGTCTCCATCGGGGGCCTGCAACCACCATGCAATCCAGTGTCGCTGGGACCGTTCAGCTCTACACAATGCCCTGGCCGGAACCTCAGTGAAGCCTGCAAGATCAGCTTCTGCCTACAAACCCCTTAGGTCATCTAAACAGCTGAGAACAGAAGGACTGAACATAAAAGGATTGTACTAACATTTTTAATCATTTTTCCCATTTGGGTTGGGGCCCCAAACAGGTCTACTACGACCCAAATCAGCAGGAAGTCACTTTAAGAGAGCGACGTCCCATGCCCAGAGGGTGGGG
>CAJQZJ010017430.1:742503-766102 GCA_907164525.1 Lophiomys imhausi | reverse complement strand
GTGCTGTCAGGCGCTGATATGTCTCGATATCAAAAAAAAATCTTGATTTAAGATAACATCTTTGAATGCCATATTCTGCAGATCTCTAGGGGTTTTTGAAGATGCCCTAACCATCTCTTGTATTTAGATAAGCAAATGTTGCTTGTCTCTTAGCAACTTGATTACTGGGTAGTTTAAAGAATATCTGTGATAGACTGTTATAGTAGCTAACAAAGAGACATGTTTGCATGACTAGGAGTATGTTTTAACTATCCTAGACCGTTTTAGACGGTTGGTATCAAGTGGTCAGAGCAGGAGAAGTACTACCTAGCCCCCCCATCCCCCCCCCAGAAAAAAAAAAAAAAAGAGGGCAATTGTCCTAGGGTTGGGATTGGGGCAGGGCTCTGTTCTTATCGTTCCAGGAGAATCGAAGTGTCCATTAGGGGAGCCTGGGGACGGCGGACAGCGGAATCCTCAGCAGAGAGCAGAATTAGGCACCAAGGAGGATGAGTGACCCAGTTGATTCTGCCTGGCAGACTTCCTGTAAGTAGAATTATATAATTTCTATTCAATTGTCTTTGACTCGATATTATTACTAGGAGATTAACTAAACTGTATATTTTTAAGACATGGGACAGTAATCGATTTAACGAAATATTCATTGATGAATATCTGGCTCATTTTCAAATTTACAAAGGAAGCCACCATGGACATTCATTCATGTATAAAGTGTAAATGTATGCAATGACTTATCCTTTCTCTCTTGGGTACCTAGAAGAGAGAGGGCCAGACTAAGGTAACACTACCCATAACTTTTACAGAAATCGTATTCACTGTAGCTATAGTATTTTGTATTTGCATCAGCAACAGAAGAATTTCTAGTTCATCAATACCAATGTCCATTTTGACCTTTTTATGAAATAGCCAGGGTGTTCTATGAACCAAAATATATCTCACAAATTTGTAGGCTGGGAAGTTCAAGATCAAGGCATAGACAGATTCTGTACTGAGTGAGGTCTTGCTTCCAGATACATACATAGTTTCCTTTGTCCTTGCATACTGAAATCAGGGAGACACTTCTCTTCAGATACTTTTACTAAGAACTAAATCTGTTCACGAGGATGTCATCTTCATGAAATGATGATCTCTCAAAGACCCCTTCTGTGAAAACATGACAGCATTAAGGATTAGGTTTCAGCATATAAATCTGGGATCCTGGTCACAAACATTGAATCAGGGACAGTCCACATTTCAGCATCTTTTTTTGTGATCAAGTCTTGTAACTTTTATTGGTCTTGTAAATTTCCAGGTCTAGTCATTGCGCTTTTGATTTGCAGCTCTTTAATGGCTAATGATCTTGATCATCTGTCCATACTTGTCCTTGCATCTGAATGTGTCCTTTAGTGACCTCTCTGTCCATTCTGTAGGCCTGATTTTCTCAGTTGTGTTTTAGGAGGTCTCCATTTGGACCTGTATCCTCTGGTCCTGTAGTAGACTTGCAGTCTTCTGTGTCACCTCTAACAGCCAATCACTCTTTCTTTTCCAGGAGTAGCACCTTTTTGTCAGAAAAATATATCTAGTCTGTATCACACTTCCAACATTCCAGGAACCCTGTATTTCATCCCATTTCTCTGTCTCCAAATCTAAGTTGGAGCATCTCTGGCTTCAAGGTAGGCTGGATCCATAAGTTGCACACCCAATCTCTCTTGTAGGATTATCTCTTTGCCACCTTGTGCCAATTCCCAGAGTAAATTGTACAGGCTAAGAATTGGTAGCTAAATCAAGTTCTGGCTCCTGTTGAACAATAGTTCTTATTTTAATATGTCTGCTTACTCTCACATTTTACTAAAAGAAGCCAAACCATATCTCCAACAATTTGCTAGGAAACACCTTAAATAAATATCCTAGTTCATTATTTACATTTTATAACAAATTTATATATGTGGAAATATGTGGATCATGTGTACCACAAATTTCCTCCTTTCCTTTGCTAAAAGCTAAAAAATTATACATACATAGAAATATATAACAATTTTTTAATGTTTACTTGTTACTCAGAGTCTCCCTATATACTGTGATTACTTTGTGATACTAGGACACACTACTTCATTTCTCTTCACTCTAGTTTCACCATGTGAAAAAATAATGGTAATAAACTATCCCTAGAGTTGGCTGTGATATTTGAATTAGATCCCACGTAAAACAATTCGATTAAGTTGATAGATGAAAAACCATAAATAATTGCTAGCTATTATTATTTTCCAACTCATTGCAATTTCTATAGTTATGACCAACACCTAGACATGAATAATTCCTTCTGGCCTTGTTAAAACTGAAGCATCCCTTCCAAGTACAGTCTCAGTGTTCTTGTTAAGATCTCAGTTACCCAACACTTTAACCAGTCACTCCCATGGCCATAACATTTACCTGTGACAGTGTGGGAGAACAATCATCTTCTGGATTACACGCTTGTCAGTTTCTATCCTACAACCTAGTTCTTTCTCCATCCTCTGCCTGCCAGGCTCCAGTCCATGTTGCAGTCTCCAAACTGACAGCACCTGACACAGTGCCCAGAAATGTCCTGCTGGGAAGTAGCTCTACCACATCCACTATCCCTGATACTTGATCCTGTAATGACATCTGAAGATGTCTCCATTTTCAAGCTGCAATGACTTTTTTAAAGTTGAAAATAAAATTGTTTTCAATTCATTTCTTTAGGATAAAGATGGAGAAGATGAATCGACCTGAAAGTATAGTGTTGGAGTAGTCAAATCCTCCAATATGTTAAACCATTTCTTTGGAAACCAAAACAGGAAAAAAAAATTTTAATTTGTCAATAACAAATTTATTATTGACAAATTAAAATTACTAATAGAAAGGTGATTCATCACAACATCCATGACATTAATCCATGGGTTTTTATTAACAGAATGATATAATTTGATAAGAAAACTCTATATAATATGTGAATTCCATGTCCAAATTCTTTGCTAATATTTATTTGAGTAAGCTTTGGGTATAATTTTAGGTAATATTATCTTTATTTATAAAGCATAATAGAATATAATTCTGTAACAAAAAAAATTTAAAGAAATAAGAATCCAAAGATGCCATTGTATTTTGGTGAATTTCTAGAGTAGGATATGTTTCATTTAGAAAGAAGTTAAGATTTTCCCATAGTTTTGAAAAGAGGAACAAGTCTTTTTGAGGTTAAAGATTCAATATCTTGCCTGGGTGTTTGGGGAAACTTTTTTTTAGACAAGTTTGCTTCTGAGAAGGGAGCTACATCAATGTCTCTCCCTTTGCCTCGTAGCAGCAGTTTGAAATCCATTCAGAGGTTTTAAGCAAAGTTCACTTGATTGTAGGTCAGTACCCGGTGGATAAATCACAGAATTTCTTCGAATAATGTACATGATTTGCTTTCTCCCTGCTGAGGAGAAGCTCTGAACTGAGAAACCGTGAAGTAAGAATCGCTTCCTCATGCCTAAGGTTAATACCTCTGTCACAGCTTAAGGCCCTGCCAGGCAAACACAGAGAAGTAACTTACAGTGTGCCAGTTATCATCAATCTGCCACCAGCGGTAGAAAACAAATGAGTGTGCTTCTCATCTCTGCCCGTGACAGGACATTTGTTAAATTATGAAGATAAGAGAAAAGCAAAGCAAAAGAAATCCCTTGGCAAAGAACTTGAATGAAATATGCCACCCAGAGAGCAGGGCCTTTCAAAAATAGCTCTTTGTAATCGCTGAAGTTTTTTAGGGTGGCAGAGCGCAGGGTTTCAGGGACATAGTAAGGTATAAATGCTCCCTTACTGCATCAGACCATTGACCCCCTGCTGCTTGAATAATCCCTCTTGAACACCATTTTCATCATGTCATTTCTACTCAAGGACCCTTAGGGAAGAGTGCCCTGGTGGCTGCCATATTAATTCCAAACCCTTCAGCCTGGTATCCGTAGTGGTCCTCCTCTAACTGCTCTTTGCCTCTGTTGTACCAGCAAATATGCCCTGTTTATCCCTTCAGATAGACTAGCCTGCTTTCATCTGTGTGAATTTTTCTTCTCCTAGAAACTGATTTTATATGCTGCTTGCTATACTCTAACCTTAAATGTGTTTCTTATTCTCCAGACTCATAGCTACTCAAGTCCACATGCATCATTCTTTCTGAGCACATTGATTCTCTGAAACTGCCTATAACGATAGTTTTCCTCAAGAACTGTAGTCCTTCTTCATTGATGTTCAAATAGCTTAGTACATTTATATGTGTATTCACTTAAATGTATAAACAATACTTCTGCATGTTTCATTCCTGTAATTGACGTCAACATATAGAATTAAAGCACGGTTCATGTTTGATTCCCTTATTGCTTGATAATCTCCCATTTTTTTATTTATTCATTAAGTTTTATGACTTAAAGAGTCAGGTAAGGCTTTCTAAAATTAAAATTAAAATGCAGCCCAATTCTAAATTAGATGTAATTATACCAGAGATAAATCTGGATTTTTTCTATGGAAGAAGTAACACTGATAATCTCATTAATATAAAGAAATAACTTCAGGAAGTTAGATTATGAGCATGCTGTCATAAACCTTCATTCTTGATTACATGGTAGAGCAATGATTTTTTTTTCCTATCATAGCAGATTGAATGAATAAAAGTTTATTTCCAAACTTTAAATCCAAACTAGATATCATGTAGGTGCTTCATCTTATAAGATTATTTTAAACTCACTTGATGGTTTAATAAATGAAAAATAAATGGCTTACCCCTACATGACACACTCAGAGACCTCTAGTCCTTATTTTCAGCCTTCAGGAACATTCTAGAGCAGTGATTCTCAAACTGTGGGTCATGACTCCTTTGGGGATGGACTGACCCTTTTGCAGAGATCACATACCACATAGCCTACATATCAGATACTTATATTACAATTCATAATAGTAGCAATATTATAGTTATGAAGTAGAAATGAAAATAATTTTATGATTGGGGTCACAACAACATGAGGAGCTGTATTAAAGGGTCACAGCATTAGGGAAGTTGAGAATCACTGCTATAGACTATTGATCACCACACGAAACTCTCTTGTTGCAAGGTAACATGCTTCAGGTCTCCTCTTACCTCACCAATGGCTTTTTCTCCTCACTTACCAACTTTGAATATGAGAAGTTAATATGCTTTTGCATTTTATCCTTGTATTTTTTTTTCTTGCATATGTTTTGACCCATTTATAGTCAGCCAAGAAGATGCTGTTCTTCACTGTAGGTTATCCTCAAAACCTGGGGAAGCTGTTTAGCTATTGATAAACTACCATACTGGTTGAGTCACATTAACTTAAACAAAGCAAAATTACTTCATATTCAACTTGATGTGTGCCTGGATCTAGGTTGATACTAACTAGAAGGCCAACAGTAATGTCTCCCTAATAAACAGTGATCTTAATATCTGTTTCTGTTGTTCCGCATGGCAAATTGTCCAGCCTAGTAGTACCAGATACCTAGACCTTATAATCTATAATGTCCTAGTGAAGCTATTATTATTATTATTATTATTATTATGAGTTGAATTATTTAGAACAAAAATCAAGTCTTACATTAAGAGATTATAGTTTTGATATACAGGCCAGTCTGTGAAGATGGATATTCCATGTTTTTGCTAACATAAAAACTAAGAGTTTAGAGAATAGAGGTGATACAGAGAATGGATAGGTGGTATGGTCATACAAGGCTCCTTTTGTTGGCTATGCCAGAATGTAAGGCAGTCCTGAGTCAAACTGGGAAGATAGCTAAGGACCATTTGTTCAGCACAGGGAGACTAGCACTTAAGAAGTCTGGACATGTTGATGCACTCATGTTGATGGCATTGTCAAAGCAACTATGCTGCCCAGTTGAATGACAGAAAGGGAGATAAGGACTAAGAACAATATTAGCCAGAAACAGGTCATAGTTAGAGAAGTTAAAGACAGCATATTTTCTACTCAAGCATAGCACTGGGGTAATTTCATTACTAAAACAAGGGAAAAGGAAGTTTGAATGATGTTTTGGGAACAAGGTTTTCATGTGTAAGTACCTATTGTGGCTACCCAGATCAGGACATGTGTGAACCATGTAGGAGGCAATCTGTGACCAAAGTATTGAAAATCTTGTCAAAAGGTTTCCACTAAAAGGTGCAGTGAGTTATCATTGCACACTGAGTTCAGTCTGCAAGTTATAAATTTGAGACTTCTGATAGAATGGCTTTGTGTATATATTATGATGTGCATATGGGAGAAAATATGCATTAAAATTGTGTCTGGCACCTTATAAAAAGAAGCTTTCACATATGTTACCTCCATTAAATTCTCACCATGAGGTTATAATGTGGATATTTTTAAAAGAGAAACAAAGGCAGGTCAAATGTAGTTATGAAAAGAATTCAGTACAATGACTTGGAACATATTGACCACTTTGTCACCAAGGCGGGTCAGCAAAATGGTTTATTTAAAAGGAACCCACATGATTTTCTTGTGAGTCCCCACAGTTACATATGAGATACCAGATTTATTCAGAGAAAGATTATTATGCATGTTATTTCAACTCTTTCCTGAGATTTACTTAAATATGCATAAACTCACATATTGCAAGAATATAAAATAATTGGTGATGAGAGGGTTATTTTGGGAAGATGGATTTCTTTCTTGTGAGCTATACTGCAGATCCCATACTTTGAAGAAAAAGGGTTTGAACAATTTCCTATCAAGAAAGGACTGCAAAGAAGGACAGCTTCCAATGTAGCGTTTGTGGAAATCCATAGTCTCTTAAATCTTAATTTTAGAAATTCCTTAACTAATAGAAGCATATTAGAAGTTGCTACTGCATCATTAACTTGGTAAAGGCAATGCATAGAGAAAGTTGAAACCTTATCAACAAGCAAGTTGTCGAGGGTGGTGTTTGACACTGTACTAACATGAAAGGAATACAACTACGTTATCACCAGATATCTGCTGAATCTAGAAAATATAAAAAATAAAAATAAAAACATTAACAAATAGAGAAAACATTAAATTTTCACCAAAACGAGGGCAAATGAAAAAGCATGAACAAACCCTATTCTGAATCCTAGTAGTTAATCTTCTTATCCTAATCTGAGTTGGAGGTCAACCTGTAAAACACCCATTCATTATTATTGGGCAACTAGCCTCCATAAGCTCTTTCTCTATTATCCTAATCTTTATATCAGTCTCAGGCCTAATTGAAAATAATATACTAAAACTAAGTACATTTCCCCATTCCCTAATAGTATAACAATCATTATTCTGGTCTTCTAAACCAGAAATGGAGTAACCACCTTTTCAGGGCATCAAGAAGGAAGACTGCTCTCCACTATGCACACCCAAAGCTGATATTCCTGTTAAACTACTTCCTGTACATAAATTTATTTAGTACATAAGACAATAATGTATATTGTACATTAAATTATCTAACCCAAGCATATAAGCATGTAATTCTTATTTAATGTTTCCAGATATGTAACTTCAATCAACCTATTAATTTTTTTGCAACACAAATATTACAATCCTCATTTTATTAATGATTTTTAGACATACCTACATGGTATTTGAATGCATCATTAATTCATATACCCTGCTAAAATGGCAGTCCTTAAAGAGTGAACAATATTACTCTATCCAATATTATGCAGACTCATGGAACCCAGCTTATAACATTGGAAGTCAGAATGAACTTTATTTGATTCTATGACCACTTCCAACCTGGAGAAGCAGAAGTGATGCTAAAAAGCATCCTAAGGCTAATGTTTATTATCAAGAAATAGCTTCTACACATCTGTAACTCAACTCCTGCACTTGAGGCTCAGGGATAATGATGAAATAGGGGTAGAAAGATTGTAAGAGCCAGAAAAACAAGGGGTTGTTGTGAAATCCTGTCTCCTAGAAATAAATGTCAGAGAAGCCACACCCTTTAAATCTCACTAACATTCTGTCCTAAACATGACCCAAACAAGAATGGTACCAATAGACATGATAGCACAGAAAAGAGACAGCCCATAAAACTTCAGCCCAAAAGAAAAGTTACATTAAAACCACTTGAATAAAAAACACATTAGAAATATCTGAGTAGAAACAAAAGCCTTTCTGCTTTTGCTCCATAGACAGTATCCCTGTGAAAAGTCACATTTTCAGTTGAAGTCCTTCAGCTACATAAGGGATCAAGAAACCAGAAACCTTCACTAGTGACTTAAAAAAAAAAAAAAAAAACTTGCCCTGTTCTATGCATTTTTACTTCCTGTGAGGCTAGAAAGATTTAGTTGTTGTGGTAAACCTATAATGTTGACATCATAATTGTCCTTGTTTCTGAAGAAGTCATCTTCCCAGAATGCTACAGGTTCCTTTTTTTTTTTTTTTTTTAGTTAACTTATTTTGTATGGGATAGTCGTTTCAAAAATTACCATGATGTGTGAAACTGTAAATTTAGAAGGCTTTCATATATTAAATTGGAATGTATTTTTAAAAACTTTTACACTTGCAGAATGTATCATTTTAAAAGTATAAATGAAACTTGAGTTCCCAAGTTTAAATTGTGACAGCCATAAAAAAATGGTTTCTTAATGTTTTTCTAAATATTAAGGTACCTAATGTAACCACTTCTATGTAATACACATCTAGGCATTTAATTTGAAAGCCCACTAGTATGAAGTAGCAGGGACTGTTATGTAGGGACACTCCACTCCAGAGGAATGGGATGGAAAGGATGGGGGTAGAGGGTGGGAGGGCAGGATTGGGAGGGGTAGAAAGAGGACAATATGATGGAGATGAAACCTGAAGTAATAAATAAATAAAAAGAAAAATAGCTATTTTTATACGAGACTTTCATTTTATAAAACTTTGTATAAGAAATACCAGAGACTTTGCAATAGTATGTTATGAGTAAAGAAAGTATTTTTAAATGTTGGTAAGGAAAATATCTGTTTTTTTCCTTTTGTGTGATATGTCATGTATATTATATAAATCAAGTAAGTGGCTCCAGAAATGTAAATGCTATATTAAAATATTATAACTGTGAAAACAAAAAACAAACGTCAGTCCTGATAAAGAACTACAGGTAACTACGGAATAAGGATGATATGGGGAGAAATGTTCTTCCCCCAGAAAGAACATACTAATTTGCTTGGTTTTCCAATACCATGTCGTCATCACTGAAAGCACAAACACACACACACACAAACAGTCTATATAAATAGCATTATATAGACTGAGTAGGTTCTGTTTTTATAATTAGCAATATAAAATATGTTTCTACATATGCATACATATACAAAATATAGACATAAGTAAATGACATAATTATATTGAAAGACCCGGGGGAGGGAAATCCCCTCACCTGACGACGCTCGGGATATCACGGCCACCCCAAAACTCACAAGAGACCATCTTGATGCAATTGCAAGAGGTTTAATTCGGGGGGGGGGGTCAGTGCACTGAGGGGACAACTCGTATCCCATGTAAGGGTAGAGGAGCAGCGACCCCCAGTTGTCCGAGAGTAAAGATTTATAGAGAAGCACCACAGATTAAGGGGGTGGGGGAAATCAAAAGTGGAAAGTACCAACTCATTCTTTAGTTAATTAGCAGGAAACATACCCTATACTTGTTTTTCTCAGGAATATACCTAATCTTATTTCATTATCTACTTTGTAGTCAGCCAGTTCCTGAAACCCTAGTGCCCATGACCCATGTGACCTACATTCTTGGTTCCACCATTTTTATGGTCAGCTAAGTTCCTGGAACCTGGCGGCTGGCCTGGCTCTACTGCCGACTTAGGGGGTCTTTTAATAATTTTCCATTCCCTTTATTCCCCACTCCTTTTAGTCTGTTGTTCTAATCTTAGAACCTATACATCTGTTTCATACTATTTATTATTATCTTGTCCCTGTAACCCTTGATATTGTTGTTTCAGCATTAAAATCTGTACGGCATTTACTCTTAATTGATGAAAGTACTGAGGGGCCTGCACTAGGGCAGCTGTTCCAGTGCCACATCTAATCCTAAAATTACAGCTAAAGTCAGGGAAATAGGCTCTCTCTTAAATTGCTTAGGGCGGAAATCAAACTCATCCACAAAGGCATCTGTGGGGAGATAGAGTACTGTAGGCATAAGCTGTATTAACATACAATAATCTTTGGTATCATTAAAAATATTAGTGGCAACACAGGGAGTTAATCCTGTGTTGCAGGCCCACCATCTATCTATGCCAGGATATAAGTATCTGGTATCAGAAGTCTTTGGAGACCTAAGGGTCTCATTGCATAAGTGTTTATAGGCAGCAGGTGGGTTTCCTAAACAAGTCCTCTTCCCTGATACTTCAGTTAGGGTCAGTTTGTTCTTCTCATGTCATGAGCAGGCGTCATGGTTGGTGGTGTTATTAAAAGTACCCAATGCGGCGATGCCCTCATAGTAAGGGGGTCCAGAAGTAAAACAGAGCCAACATCCTCCACACTGCCTAGCTGCACTCCTGTCCCTACCTTTCCTTGGACAGACATAAAAATCTTGTTGAGCCAGCCCACAGCGTTCCTCTGGCCTCCCACACTGAACTTTGCTCCTAGCCCTTTAGGGTGTCTTCATCGATGGTCCCTCTCAGGGAGGTTCTGGGGGTTTGCCTCAGGAATATCCCACTGTTCCAGGCCTGCAGCTAGCTGGCAGAAGTCAGGAAAGGGAGGGAGCTAACTTAGAGATTGACCAGATGACTTCCCCAGTTTGGGAAGCTTCCTGCAAAGTACGTTTTTGAGGGGCATGGGGGTTTCATTCCCCATCTGGAGAGCACCTGCGACGCAGGTGTAGCTTAAGAGATTCCACAGTCTTTTTTAATCTCCACTCATCCTTAGGAGGTTCAGGAGTTTTCTTCATGTGTGAGGCGTGAATCCAAGCAGAGATGCCCTCTACCTTCATTGCGGTGGGGGTAGTCGAGAGCACCAGGTATGTTCCCTTCCAGTGAGGCTCAAGGTTCCCAGCTCAATGGCGCCAGACGAGTATGGTTTCTCCAACCTGGAACTGATGAGGCACGCTCAGGTCTCCAGCTTCATAAGCCTCCCTGAGCTGTTCCCAGGCCTCACACTGAACTACTTCAAGGGCTTTTATGCGGGTGAACAAGGGGTTAGAAAGGACAACATCAGGATCGAACACGTCGCCTGCCTCAGTAAAGGAGGAGGCCCCCCACAGAGAATCTCATAAGGTGTCAGCTTAAACCATCCCTGGCGTGTTCCTGACCCGGAACAAGGCAAAAGGAAGGAGGGCTGTCTGTCCAGTCCCCCTGCCGGTCTCTAAGGCTAATTTAGTCAAGGTCTCTTTTAGGGTTCTATTTATCCTTTCTACCTGTCCTGAACTCCAGTGACGATAAGCACAATGTAATTTTCATTTAATCCCCAACTGAGTGGCCAGCCCTGACTTACTTGGGCAACTAAAGCAGGTCCATTATTAGACCCAATTACCTTGGGTATTCCAAACCTCAGAAAAATTTCTTCAAGAATCTTCTTGGCCACTGGATTGGCAGTCTCAGTCCTTGTAGGGAATGCCTCTACCCACCCTGAAAATGTATCTATAAAAACTAAAAGGTATTTGTTTCCACATTTAGCTGGTTTAATTTCTGTAAAATCCATTTCCCAATAGGCCCCCGGTTGATCTCCCCTGAGTCTTTTTCCCATGTTATACATGGAAGGTCTGGCATTAGTCAGAGCACAGGCTTTGCAGTTCCTGACTATTTCTACTGTTAAGTCAGAAAGTCCAATTACACAACAGTCAGAGGACCTTACCACATCTTTTAGTTTCTTTTCTCCTAGGTGAGTCAGACTGTGTAAATTTGTGACATACTCGCATCCTTCTTCTTGAGGCAGGACTCATTTACCATCCTCTGTTTTAACCATACCACAAGGTGATTGTCCAGCCTACCCTTCAACCATGAAACTGGTTCTTCTGCCAGGATGTCAGAGCAGCAGTCATCCGCCTCAGGTAGTAGAGTAGCAGGATTCAGGACGGCCAGGGGAAAGGGGGCAAATATCACCCTCTCAGTCAATAATAGGCTCTGGTAGTGGGTCATTTTAGCATCCACTGGTCAGGGGGCTGCCGGATAAGTTTCTCAAGGACATGGGGTGCCACCACTGTAATTTGATGTCCCAAAGTCAGTTTATCAGCATCTTTGACTAGTAAGGCCACAGCCGCAATAGCTTTCAGGTATGTGGGCCATCCACTTGCAACAGGATCCAGTTTCTTAGATAAGTAGGCCATCAGCCTCTTCCAAGGTCCTAAAGTCTGGGTAAGGACGCCTCTGACAACCCCTGCCCTTTCATCCACATATAGGGTGAAAGGCTTGGTTAAGTCCGATAGGGCTAAAGCTGGTGCCGTTAACAAGGCCTTTTTGATATCTTTAAAGGCCTTCTGATGTTCAGAGGTCCAGGTGAACCCTCCTCCCTCCTTGGTGAGGGGAAATAAGGGGGCTGCCAACATAGTGAAACCCGGAATCCATAGTCTACAAAAACCAGCAGTGCCCAGGAATTCTCTTACCTGGCATGGGGTGGTCGTGACAGGAATCTGGGAGACAGCCTTTTTCCTGGTTTCCGTCAGCCATCGCTTTCCATCTCTCAGGGTGTATCCCAGATAGGTGACCTCAGTTTTACACAACTGAGCCTTCTTAGCAGAAGCCCCATACCCCAACTCACCGAGTTCCATCAGCAGCCTCTTAGTTCCTTGGAGACATTCAGGTTTAGTTGATGCTGCCAAGAGTAAATCATCAACGTACTGTAACAATGTTAGCTGAGGATTTTCAACTCTGAAGGAGGCCAGATCCCGATGAAGAGTCTCATCAAAGAGGGTAGGGGAGTTTTTGAATCCTTGTGCCAATCTGGTCCAAGTCAATTGTCCCACTAGTCCATTGTCAGGGTCTCTCCATTCAAAAGCAAGACAGGTTGACTGTCCAGATGTAACTCCAAGCAGAAAAAAGCATCCTTTAAATCTAGAACAGAGTCTTAAATCTTGGACTGGCCTGTAATCATTAGTGCCTGGCCTCTTTACTGGTAAGAGGGGGGGTTGTTCCATGGTGACTGGCAAGGAACCAGAATGCCCTGTTGTAACAGTCTGTGAATGTGAGGTCTGATCCCCTTTATGGCTTCACAACTCATTGGATACTGCCTTACCCCAATAGGGGAGGCACTGGTCTTCAGTCCCAATACGATGGGAGGAACCCTTTCTGCCATCCTCAGGCCTCCGGTTTTACCCCAGGACTTTGGGAATTCTGCTAACCAGTCACTGATATCCAGGGCCCTTTGTTGCCCAGGAGGTGCATGGAGCCAGTATTCTTCTTCAAATTTTAAGGCCAATATCATAGAAGTAGGAGTTCTCCAAGTCACCTCTGGCACTTCCTTAGCAAACTAAATCTGTGCCTTCAGTTTTTCTGTTTTTTTAATTTTCCCAATGGTTGTTTCAGGACTGAATATTCTGCTCCTGTGTCCACCAGAAAGTTTACAAGTGTCCCCTCCACATTCAGGGTTACCCTAGGCTCAGAGAGGGGGTCTGAGCCCCGTCGCCCCTAATCATCTTCTTCAAGAGCCAGGACCTTAGGGTCTTGCCCTTCTTCTTTGGGCAATCTCGAGCCCAGTGTCCTTTTTCTTTACAATAGGCACACTGATCTTTTTCCAACCAGTGTCTCTGTTCTCCATTCCCATCCGGTCTAGGTCTTCTGTTGCCCAGGTTCCCTGTCTGTCTAGGCCCTGTTCTCTCTATCAATCTATCTATCTCCTACAACTGTGGCCAGTATTCTAGTCAAGTTTCTTTCTTGTTTGCAATCCCACCTGTCCCCTCTCTCTCTTTTCTCTCTCTCTCTTTTCTCTCCTGTTTCTCTTCCTCAGACTCTCTCTTATGATATACTTTCTCTGTCTCTCTAACAAGATTCCTATAAAGGCCATAGCCACAGCCGCTCGTTATCCCTCAGAGGTGAGTCAAAGGGAGTATACCGCCTGTAGGCCTCCATCAACCTCTCAAGGAATATGGACGGTGGCTCAACAAGACCCTGAAGTATTCCTCTTATCTTGGCCAAATTGGTGGGGCACTGAGCACACCTCTGAGACCTGCCACTAGAGTCTGGTGGAAAAACTGTCAGCCGCTCCCTACCTGCAGCCGTGTTGAAGTCCCAATCTGGTCGATCAAGAGGGAACCCAGCATCGATCTCATTCGGGAGGGTAGTGGGGGTCCCATTGTCTCCTGGGACATTCTTCTGTGCCTCCAAGATAATTCTCTCCCTTTCCTCTGTAGTAAAGAGAACCTGTAAAAGCTGCTGGCAATCATCCCAGCTGGGTTGGTGAGAAAACATCAGGGATTCCACCAAACCTGTAAGACTATCAGGGTTTTCAGAGAAAGACGGGTGGTTAGTTTTTTAATTATATAAATCAGCTGAGGAAAAAGGCCAATATTGTAAGGGTTGAAAAGCTGGTGGGTCCACGGGCGGCCCGACTGTTTGGAGGGGTAGAGCCACAGTGGAATCGGATCCCTCTGGACTCAACCCTCTCCAGCTCCAAGTGCCAGTTGCTGGCCCTCCCCCCTCTGCTCCTTGTAGTTCCAGGCTCAGGCCAGAGCCGGGGCTGGTGTGGGGATGCCTGTGGTGGCTGGGGGTAGGGGGGTGGCCGCGGCGGGCTCGGCCACTTGGGTGGCTCCTTGATCTCGGGATAGATCTTAGGCATAGCCGAAGGTGTTGTTTCCAAAGCTGGCTTCAATTTTGATTTAGGCTCTGTGCCATGGAGAGCCAGGGCTCGGGAGCCTGGCTTTTTTTTTTTTTTCACCCAAGGTTTTACCCATGGGGGTGGGTTCTGGACCAGGTCTTGCCAAACAGTAATGCATGGCTGTTAATCGGGATGAGACCCCGGTCCTTCCTTAAAGAAAATAGCTTTTACCTCAAAAATAATGGTCCAGTCAAAAGTCCCTTCGGGTGGCCACCAGACGTCAAAAGTAGGCCACTCTGTCACGGTCTCTTTTTAACCTCAACTGACAAATTATGAGCCCTAGTTCTAACTTCAATCCAATGATCCAGTGTCAAATTTAGAGGAGTCATTATGGTCTGTCCCATTGTCACAAGTAACACAAAACACAAACACAAGATACACAGAAAAACACTATGAAAAATCCTTCTCAATCTCAAATGCTGGCACCACTCCAGAGAAACAAACGGCCGGGAGGTCTCTCACGTCCCCTCTCTCAAGAGGACCACTGTATCCTCCCTGGCACCCAGATGGGACCCACCCAGGCGTCCCTGGGGTCCCTGGCCTCCTGGGACGTGTCCCAGGGCTACAGCCGCTGATCCACTAGCATGTCTGCCTGATCACCCGTCTGTCTCCTCAAGAGACGGAAACGGCTGTCAAACTGAAAACAACCTTCGCGAAGTCAACTTTCAACTTTTGCACAAACCATATAACAGAACCAACAACAGAGACAAATCCAGGACACAGAGACAGAAATCTCACAAACCAGATAACAGAAATAGGCCCAAGACACAGAAATCTCACCTCCCAGTGGGTTCTTGTGGAGATTGGGGTGGCCACAAATTCCCGGCCAATGCACCAAATGAAAGACCCGGGGGAGGGAAGTTCCTCACCCGAAGCTTGGGATATTATGGCCACCCAAAAACTCACAAGAGACCATCTTGATGCAATCACAAGAGGTTTATTTCGGGGGGTCAGTGCACTGAGGGCGTAACTTGTATCCCACGCAGGGGTAGAGGAGCAGCGACCCCCAGTTGTCCGAGAGTAAAGATTTATAGAGAAGTACCACAGATTAAGGGGGTGGGGGAAATCAAAAGTGGAAAGTACCAACTCATTCTTTAGTTAATTAGCAGGAAACATACCCTATACTTGTTTTTCTCAGGAATATACCTAATCTTATTTCATTATCTACTTTGTGGTCAGCCAGTTCCTGAAACCCTAGGGCCCATGACCCATGTGACCTACATTCTTGGTTCCACCATTTTTATGATCAGCTAAGTTCCTGGAAACTGGTGGCTGGCCTGGCTCTACTGCCGACTTAGGGGGTCTTTTAATAATTTTCCATTCCCTTCAATATCATATCAAAAATTTTAAAATACATGAAAATAACTGCTAGGTTAATCATCATCAAATCATTCTTTAGATGGCCCCAATGAGAAAATTACAGATATTACTTATCTTTGTCTGAAAGTAAAAATCTTTGAATTACTCTGCAAAGGCACGCCCCAGGCCAGCCATTAGCAAACATTTTCTGCAAAGGACTAAAAGCAAATGTGTTATTCTTTGCAGGCCAGGTGGACTCTTTCATAAATACCCAGTTCAGCCCTAAGAATGAAACTGAACTATGGAGTTTGACAGTCTCAATAGGTAACATATAAATTAATGGATGTAGCTTTGCTAATAAACCTTCATTAAAATGAAATAACAGATCAGATATTCCCCCATGGATCTTTCCCATGTTTGTAATAGTGATACAAACAATTGAAACTCCTAGGTTTTATTTAAATATCATGATTATACTAATATCTTAAAAATGGTGTGTAATATAGTTGATAAAGCAAGGAAAAGCCACAGCCACAAAGTTTAGTATCAACTGAAGGCTCAGCAAAACCTGGATAACCCATTCTTGGTTTACCCCATTATTTTAAGTAAAAGATTTTAAATTTTCTGTAATCACTCCATTGATTTTGCTACGTCTCAGCTTTTCATTGACTTTCCTACTGCATATGATTTTTGTTTACTTGACTTTATTCCACTAATTAACTTGATATTTTCCTCTGTTACTAAAATAGATTTCCATTTGATTCAATACTGTCAGATTAATGCCCATATAAATATATATCACACTAGCAGAACAGGTTGTACTCATATAAATGCATTCACCTTTCTTTCTGCTCTATCAACTAGTTTAATAGCTGGAAAAGGTCGCTGTGCCCAGTAAATTCTTTCATGACTGAAGACTGAGAGATCCTTTCAAGCTCTTTGTCCACTGGCCTCCTCTTTCTAAAGTCAAGAAAATAAATAATAGTGGTAGACTTGCCTTTAAGAGTAAAAGATAAATTCACTCTTGTTATTTTGTAGCATGGCTGTTTTAGTTTTATCAGTCTATTATCTATGAAATATAAGAATCTAAAGAGGCATTTGTCTTAATGATTTTTAAATTGAACATACTTTCCTAAATAAAATTTAATTTTAATTAAAATATAATTATATTATTTTCTTTACTTCTTCCCTTCCAAATGTCATTGTGTCCTCTTCCCTTTAACCCCTCCCATTTCTCTCCTTACTGATTTTTAAACACATGGCTACTTTTCTTATTATTGTTACACACACACACACACACACACACATATATATATATATATATGGTTATATAAAAATAAAGAAACAAAAGAATAAAATTAACCCAAATGAAACAGAACAACTGGAAAAACAAAAATAAAAGCAACATTAAAAATCAAAAAAAAAATATATCTCTATGATTATTTTTTTAATTTCATATACATATACAATGAAATATGATCATATCTATACCTGCTTTATCATGCTGACTTTTTTAATATCTCTCCTATATCCCTTTCTTACTGGAAAGTTCATGAATTTGACAAGATACATTAAACAAAAAGCTATCAGAAGCTGATAGAAGAGATAACCCCCCAAAAAAACTAAAGATGTTACAAAATGGTTACCTTTTAATTGTAGGCAAAGAAATACAAATCAAAACCATAACTATATATAAATTTACCCTAGGTGCATTGAAAATGTCTAGAGCTTTTTAAAAATGAAAAAACATAGTTGTCATTTCTACATTTTTATATCTTCCTTAGAAAAAAATACTACTATATACTACATAAAATATTATGGAACTCTAATAACATAAAACTTCACTGCTGGCTGTGGAGTTTAAAGAAATTGTACAAGGTAGTATGTATGATAGAAATATTATCCTGGTCCTTAAGAGCTGTAGCATATTTACATATATAAAGAAATGAAAAATTTCCTAGGATAGATATGCTAGATTCCTATCTATTTGGGTGTGTGGGTTTAAGAAGATGTTTTTAAAATTGTGTTGCAAGTTAGTATGAAAGCTTAGTTAGATATAGAACTTTAAACTCATGGAGATGGTTAGATAGTAGAATGTTAAAGTCAGTTGCCAAATATGTATGGACTGGACATTGGGAATGTATGCTAAGCCATATAACTCTCATAATTGTGGCCTATTTATTTCTGTTGTTTTATTTTGTATTTATTGTTATAAGAGAAAGAGCCATTTGTTGGACTGAAAGGGGGTGCTGTTGGGGGAAAAAGATATACCTTAAACTTAAAAAAATGGATAGAGGATGGGGGATTGATGGGGAAGAGGATGGAAGGGTGGGACTGGAGGGGAGAGTAGGGAGGGGATTGTGATTGAGATGTAACTTGAAGAAATAAAAAATAAATTATAAAAAAAATTACAAAAAGAAGTTGACAAGATAAAAATGAAAAAAAAAAAAGAAATGAAAATAAAAGACCTAAGGCCACATATCTTAGCATTGGTCAATTTAATGAATAAAAACATCATTACATCATTGCTAATAAGAGAAGAATGTATTTTATAATTATAGATGAAGAAAATAATGTCTTCTACTGCTTGGAAGAATATAAAAAGAATTGGATAACATAATGACCTGTAATTCTATAATTAAGCTGGCTTATGTGCACATCACATGATAATATATTTCCCCGGATGACAATTTTCAGAGCAAAAACATGTAAAAGAAGAATAAAAGATGTATTAAAATATTTTCATCTCTTTTGCATTATTAGCATGTGGCCCACTATCTTTGTTAATCTCTACAGTAAACTTGCATAAGTTCCTTTTGGAGCAGTCACATGCCTGTCTTGTCCATTTATCTCTATCCTCACTTCCTCATTCTCACATTGTTCCAGAATCACAATGGTTTTTGAACAGGTGATGTGAAAAGGAAAATACTATTTTCATTATGCAGCAAAATCCAAAAAGCACTATAAACTCTTCTAATTGTATTTATATGCATCATTAAAAAAAAATCTAGACTTGTAAATTTAAGTGTACTTTGGCACCTTAGAAAAATATGTTAAATCCCAAAAGCTGGTCCTTGAATGCAGAATTAGTGAAACTTGTCTAATTTTTCACTGCCATTGAGTTTTAATGGCTATGAAGCACATGGTGTCCTGTCCGATAGAGCGTTGTAAGGATGCTTAGGGATGTAATGTAAATAAAGAGCTCAGTTCATGCAGAGGCTTTGAAGAAGCAATATGATTCCCTTTAAAATTATTTATGCAAAAATATAAGTAATTACAAATCATAAAGGCAAGTATAAGACATGTAGCCAATGGGGATTTGTCAGGTGTTTATAACTGATGACCTGTAAAGTTAATGAATCAGAGGCAAATGATTATTTTTTAAATCTCATAAATAGCTACCTTTGACAGAACAGGGATCAGTGAAGAAGTTGTGAGGTCCCTGCAGACAATGTATATGTAAGTCTTAAAAATTCTGATAAATCTGTTCATTTGAAACACAGTGTTGAGAAGTAGTATAAGACTTGTGCACAATAAAATGGCAATGCTGGCCCAATGTGGGTTTATGGAACCAGTGTGTGAGCAATTGCTGCAGCAGGACTTGGCACCTCTCAGCTGCAGTCAGTGTATGTGCAGAGTGTAGATTGTCATGAGGCTGTCAAGCAGCGGCAGCATTTGAAAAAGCAATGAATCATCCTGCTTGAGAAGCAGAAGCAATAAAGATGGACATGTGTGGCAGAAAAGAGCATCGTGAGACCTGGGTGGAAGGCAACTGAGAAGATCAAGCCATCCGACTTGTCTCTAGCACTTGGGGTTGAAGCAGATCAAATTAAGGTAAAGCAGGGACAGAAACATGACACAGTGGGTGGCACAACGTGTGTGTCTGGGACTGGAAGTTGTCATCCTATGTAGAATGTTGAAAGTGAGTATCCCTTACGCACTGTAACTTGTGAACAGAAATCATTGTCTACTTCCTCCTTAAACACTTTTATCAATTGAAATTTAGTTTAATTGGCATAAACATTAAAATATGTTATTATGGAGTCGTGATATCCTGTGATGTTTCTATAAATGTAGACACTGCATGAAATATAAATCAAGGTACATATGCCTACTTCCGCAAACATTTATTATTTTCAAATGGTGAAAATAATCAAAATTCTTTCCTCAGAATTTTGAACTATTAGTACATTATCATTTCCTAGTCCCCAGACCATCCTCTTTCTAACTATAACTGAAAAGATTGTTCAATCTGTCTCCGTCTCTTACTGTCCTTAGACAGTAGCCACCATTCTATTCAGAAATTTTAAAGTTAGTTTTCAATATTTAGTATAAGAATATGGAATCCTAAACTGGGACGCTCATCTTTCCTTTCTTGGTTATTCACCCAACCAAGTGATGTCTGCTTGCTTCCAATCACATTATTTCATACGGTAAGATTTTATCCTTGCATATCTGAACAATCTTCCCTTACGTGGATGTGGCATGTTCCTCTATTAACAAAGTTCACTTAAACTCCACAAAAAAGTAAAAGTCGTGCATGTTAAGACAATCACTGCGATGCCCTGAGACATGGATATTGCTTCATGTGCAAATCAGGCTTACGCTTCTCTGTCTCCTCACATATTTACCAGTGAAGACTCTCAAAATCCTCTCTTACCGTGTTTGAAAATGTGCTTTCTCTGTTGACCCTGCTACGCAATGGCACGCCAGAGTTTGTTGTTAAAATAAGAGTTACTGCTCATTGATCAGTCTTCTCCCGCATTGCCTGTCCTCATACTAGCTCACACTAGAGTAAGGTAGCAGCCATTCCATTCTCAGCCTCTGAGACAGCAGCTTCTTGAAGATTTCACGTGTGTCAGATCCTCTGCTTCTCTCACTTCTTACAAAATAACGACAGCTTCTTCTATCCATGTCACCACAGGTAAAGGAACCTCACCCAGTTTAAGGTATTTTGTTGTGTATATACATCATATTTTCTACATTTATTTGAGAGACACCTAGTTGGTTGTAAGCTCTTGGCTACTATGAGAAATGCTGCCACAAACACTAGTCGGAACTTTTTTTTAACATTTATTTATCTTTTCAAGTTACATCTCCATCACAGCCCCCTCCCTCCACCGCATCCCCATGCCACCCTCTACCCCCTCTCCCACCCATCCCACCTCTCCATTGTGGGGATCCTCCATGTATCAGCACCCCTCAGTTCATTAGTCACATGAAGTCTAAGAGCATCCTCTTGCACAGGGGGCCTACATGGCAGTTCAACTAGAAGAATGGATAAAAAAAAAAATCTGTGGCCGGGCGGTGGTGGCGCACGCCTTTAATCCCAGCACTTGGGAGGCAGAGGCAGGCGGATCTTTGTGAGTTCGAGGCCAGCCTGGTCTACAAAGCGAGTCCAGGACAGCCAAGGATACACAGAGAAACCCTGTCTCGAAAAAAAAAAAAAAAGAAAAAAACATCTGTGGTACATTTACACAATGGAATACTACTCAGCTATCAGAAACAAAAAAAACATGCAGTTAGCAACCAAATGGATGGAACTGAACATGTCTTTTTAATACTGTTGCCTAACATCTTTTAAAAAATGTAATTTTTGTTCTATGTGTATTCAAGGTGTGTGTGTGTGTGTGTGAGAGAGTATGTATATGTGCGTATGCCACAAAGCACATGTGGACATTGGAAAAAAACTTACAGAAGTTGTTTTTTTTCTTCCACTTATGTGGGTTCTTGGGTGCAGGTTCAGATCAACAGTCGTACATGGCAAGTTTTTTCTTTTCTTGGCTGAGCCATCTTAAAGGGCCTGAAATTAATTTGTTTAGATATGTAGCCCATAGTCATGTCACTTGATCATAAGGCATTTATTTCTATTTTAAATTTTGAGGCGCCCCATACTGTTTTCACTCATGAGCACTAACTCTAATCACTATGAACACTGTGCTGATCTTCCTTTTGTTGAGTTCTTCCCAGTGTTGCAGCTTATTCTGTTTGCAATAATGATCACTCTAGCTGGAATGAGGTGGGTGTTTAAGTCAGTGTTCTTTATGCACCATGTGCAAGAGTTCGATCCTACCCCTCAGACTACAGAAAACTGAAAAAAAGAAAGAAAGAAAGAAAGAAAATAGCACACAAAAGGACAATTACAGGTATTCCTGATTTGAAATGACCACATAAAATGACACAACCTAAAAAAATCTTATCTTGTTCATCTTTAAAGTCATATTTAGAATTGTGTTTATCTTATCATTTTTCCAATTTTTTAATTCCAAATTGTTATTGCGGATTTGTTTTTCTTATTTACCTCTATTGTGTTATACTAGACATTTCACATTACATTAAGTTACTATTGCTTTGAAATTCTGCCCTTTTTGTTTTTGTTTTGTTGTTGTTGTTTGTTTTTTTTTCCCCCTTTGAGACAAGGTTTCTCTGAGTAAGAGTCCTAGCTGTCCTGGCCTCACTTTGTAGATCAGACTGGCTGGCCTTGAACTCACGGAGATCCACCTGTATCTGCCTCCCCATTACAGGCGTGTATCATTACGCCCAAACAAACTACTCTTTTTTTTCTTTTCTTTTGTTTGGTTTTTCAAGACAGGGTTTCTCTCTGTTTCCCTAACTGACCTGGACTTGATTTGTAGACCAGGTTGGCCTTGAACTTGCAGAGATCTGCCTGCCTCTGCCTCCAGAGTGCAGGGATTTAAGGTGTGCACCACCACATCCCAGCTTGTCTTTTCTTTTTGTAAGAGGAAATAAAGATGCAAGCGAATCCAGTTTCCTAGAACACTTTCTAAGTCATAAATGTTAGTTTGCATAAAGCAGAAGAAACGCTTAGTGCTGGGACCATTCCTTCGTGGCTGCTCAGGAACGGGGAGCATAACACTCACCAGGCTTGACATTGCTCTGCTATAATTGTTCTCAGCTGGTCTTGGATGTCATCCCTGCTTCCCCCGATTGTTTTCTGTCTTCTCTCCTCTTCTAGGTCTGACATATTTCTAAACCTCTGCAGCAGCAATCCCCTTGAAAAGTTTTCTTGTAATGTCTTCTTTCGTTAATAATTGCTTCTTCGTTGGCTTTAGAATGGAATTGAAATATGCTCTCCGATATTCGCAGCTCTTTATTCAGTTGGGGACTCATCTACTTTTAAATAATTTATCTCCAATAAGCCCTCTTGCAGTTTCCCACACATTAACTGTGAGAAGTATTTGAAACTACCTAAATAATATTCTCTTTCCCATTATAAATTTAAGCCAAATATATAATATTCTTGTTTCAAAGCCTGTGCTTTCTGACGATTTTTGTCCTTACCACAATAGATCACAATTATTCTCCTTCCCAACTTTAGTGTCATTAGTTTCCCATACCACTGGTATGGGATATCTGTATATATAATATTTCTGTTATAATTTTTCCAGTTTTGAAAATGTATGGATGTATGTCACAGCTACAGAATCAAAACCTTCTGGAGAATAAAAATGGTTACTTATCTGTACTCATCAGAAAACTTATTGGCTCATAATATTCAACATGTGTGTGTGTGTGTGTGTGTGTGTGTGTGTGTGTGTGTGTGTGTGT
>CAJQZJ010017430.1:722379-736490 GCA_907164525.1 Lophiomys imhausi | reverse complement strand
CTACTATCTAACCATCTCCATGAGTTTAAAGTTCTATATCTAACTCAGCTTTCATACTAACTTGCCTCATAATTTTAAAAATATCTTCTTAGATCCAGAACACCCTCTTGATTCCTAAACAACTCAAAATTTAACTATGAGACTCTAGCTATCTATTCTTCAACCACCTCAGAGACCTGAGAGGGATAAATATATCTGATTATATAGGAAGTGCAGGGCCTGCAGCTTCCAAAACTAAAAAATGACATACCAGTGGCTGCCTGGACAGTTCCCATTTTCTCTCCATACATTACAGCATCAATCTTCAGCCATTTGGCCCCATTTCTCTGAGAGACATTGGTTGTAGAGCAGGAATTATGAAGGACTTACCTACCCTGTCTTGGCAGAGCTAGGCTGTCGACTTACCTGCTTCCAAGTTTTGTCCTTTTTGGACAGAAGTCTGTCTACAGTTGAAGCAAGTGGTTTTTCTTGCCAAGAGAATGGCTTACCACCAATTTAATCATCTCCCACTGGAGATTCTTCGATGCTCATCTTCTACTTGGAGTAATATAGGGGGTGCTGTCAGGAGCTGACATGTCTCGATATCAAAAATCTTAAGTTGAGAAAACATCTTTGAATGCCATATTCTGCAGATCTCTTGAGGTTTTTGAAGATGCCCTATCTATCTCTTATATTTAGATAAGCAAATATTGCTTGTCTCTTAGCAACTTGATTTCTGAGTAGCTTAGAAAATAACTGTGATAGACTGTCATAGTAACTAACAAAATGACACGTTTTCATGACTATTAGTTTCCGTTTCTTAATTATCCTAAACAGTTTATGTCGGTTGGTAGCGAGAGGTCAAAACTTGACATTTCATTTTTAAGTATTACTACAAACAATACCTTTAAGAAGCGTTACCCTTAATTTTGTATCAATATACAAAGATCAATACCAATGTGGCCAAATATAATCTTAATTTTGTATCAATATACAAAGATCAGTACCGATGTAGCCCAATACAATCTTAATTTTACATTAATATACTAGGGTCAATACCATTGTGGCCAAATATAATCTTAATTTTGTATCAATATACAAAGATCAATACCGATGTAGCCCTATACAATCTTAAATTTGCATTAATATACAATGATCAATACCAATTTAGCCAAATATAATATTAATTTTGTATCAGTATACAAAGGTATAAAGCTATATTCAATAATCTGTCCTTTTTTCTTGTTCTTTCCTATACTATGTCTATGTCCCATTTTTCTCAAGTCTGTTCACTCCTATATAGGAGAGAAAGGAGGATACAGAAAAGCAAAAGAGAGAAGTCCCTGGGTCTAACCTCCAAAACCCATTTAACAAGACCATTTAAAAGCTTGTAGTCTTTTCCCCTAAATAACAAAATTTTCTATTATCTATCAAATAACCAAAGGGGAAGAACACCCTCCCCACCTTCTGGGGATGGGACGTTGTTCTCTTAAAATGACTTCCTGCTGATTTGGGACGTAGTAAACCTGTTTGGGGCCCAAATAAGAATGGAAAAATGGTTAAAAATGTTAATAGAATCATTTGATGTTCAGTCCCTTTGTGCTCAGCTATTTAGATGTCCTACGAAGTTCATAGACAGAAGCTGATCTTCAGAACTTTACTGAAGATCTGGCTGGAGTAGTCTGTGGAGCTGAACGATCTTAGCGATTTTGAGTTGATGTGGTTGTAGACTTTTGAGGAAACTGCTGTTGAAGAAGTCTGCAAGGCTGGATCATCTGGGCCACTCATCTTCTTTGGTGTCTGATCTGTTTTCTGCTGAGGTTTCCCTTGTCCAGTTGTCCCTGGATTCCTTGAATGGATGCTTTAAATCTCCTGGAAAGATGAGAACAGAGCCCTGCCCTAATCCTAACTCTGGGACAATTACCTTTTTTTGGGGGGGTCAGGTAATATTTTTCCTGGAGCAAATTTGGTTTTTTGATAATATATAAAGTATTACCTTTCAATCCGGATTAAAGAAGAAATTATTTTGATATTTTGGAGCTAAACAAACCTTTAGTGTATATATTTTGAGATCTCAAAGGACAATTTGTTTGAATTGCAGCCTGCCTTTTGTAAGTAGCTTTTAAACTTAAATCTTTCCAAATCCTATGTGCCTGTCTCTGCATTCTAAATTTTGGGATCAAAGACATGTGGTTTCCAACTGATGGGATTAAAGATGTGCTCCTCCACCCCTGGATCAAAGTTTTCTCTGTTTAGAGTTTGTTTTGTATCAGGTGGCCTTGAGCTCTGAGATCTGCCTGTTTCTGTCTCTAGTGTGTTGGGATTAAGGGTGTATTCTTCCCCAATGATGTGACTAAGGGTGTGCGCCATCACCACACTGTTTCTTGTAACTCTAGAATTTGTAAGACAACTAACTCTATAGTGATACTCCTGTCTCTGCTGGAGGTAAAGGCATGGGCTAACACCATGCATTATTTTACCTTAGCTCTAAGTTTTTTCAACTCTTGGAGGTTTGTAAAACCAGGTTGAACAGCTGTCACCTTTAATTTATTTACAGTGTTTTAAACCTGTTACCTGCTTTTTAATGCCAAACCATGGAAATAGCCTATACCTCTACAAAAAAAAACAAAAAACAAAAAACAAAAAAAACTTTTAAGCTGCTATCAAGTTTGTGTAATCTCTGTAGCCACCTGCAGTCTAACATTCTAATCTGAAATTAAGGCCATTTTCTTTTCATGCCAGTAAGGTAAATTATAGTATGAAAATTTTATATTGTATTTTTATTATATTTTTAAGCTTATTAATTCTTTTCTTAAAATAGTATTATTTATTTCTAGAACATAGTTTCCTCCCTCCTTCCCTCTTGGCCCCTCCCTTCATCTCTCCTTCCCTCCCTCTCTCCTTCCCTCCCTCCCTCCCTTCCTCCCTCCCTCCCTCCTTGTTCCTCTACTTGGTACTCTCCTTCTCCTCAGATGAGGTGGGTCCTCACATATCATACTCCCTCAGATCTTGCGTCATGTGAGGCCCAAGAGCTTACACTCGTACTGGAGCTTGATAAGGCACACCATCTAGGGTGTGGGGTTCCACTAACCTGCAGCAGATTCCATGACTCACTGGTGGGTAGAATTTTTCCTAGGATAGATATGCTAGGTTCCTGTCTATTTGGGTGTGTGGGTTGTAGGATAGTTATCCTCTGATGTATGGTTAATATCCATTTGTAAGGGAATACATACCATGTTTATCTTTCTGGGACTGCGTCAGCTCACTTAGGATGAGCTTTTCTAGTTCCATCCATTTGGTTTTGAATTGCATGATTTTCTCATTTCTGATAGCTGTGTAGTATTCCATTGTGTATATGTACCACAGTTTTTTTATCCATTCTTCAGTTGATGGACATCTGGGTTGTTTCCAGTTTCTGGCTATTACAAATAAAGCTGCTATGAACATTGTTGAGGCAATGTCCTTTTGGTTTCGTTTCAGATCTTTTGGATATATGCCCAAGAGGGGTATGGCTGGGTCTTGAGGTAGATTTATTCCCAATTTTCTAAGATATCTCCAGATTGATTTCCAAAGTGGTTGCACAAGTTTGCAGTCCCACCAGCAATGGGGGAGTGTTCCCCTTTCTCCACATCCTCGCCAGCATGTGCTATCATTTGAGTTTTTGATCTTAGCCATTCTGACAGGTGTGAGATGGAATCTCAGAGTTGTTTTAAGTTGCATTTCCCTGATAACCAAAGATGTTGAACATTTCCTCAAATGCCTCTCAGCCTTTAGAGATTCCTCTTCTGTGAATTCTCGGTTTAGCTCTGTACCCCATTTATTGATGGGGTTATTTGATTTTTTGGTGTTTAATTTCTTCAGTTCTTTATATATTTTGGATATTAGCCCTCTGTCATATGTTGGGTTGGTGAAGATCCTTTCCCACTCTGTAGGCTGCTGCTTTGTTCTAAGGACAGTGTCCTTTGCCTTACAGAAGCTTTTCAATTTTATAAGGTCCCATTTATTGATTGTTTGTTTTAGTGCCTGAGCTATTGGTGTTCTATTCAGGAAGTTGCTACCAGTGCCAACGATTTCAAGGCTTTTTCCCACTTTCTCTTCTATTAATGTTAGTGTGTCTGGATTTATGTTGAGGTCCTTGATCCACTTAGACTTAAGTTTTGTACAGGGTGATAAGTATGAATCTATTTGCATTCTTCTACATGTTGACATCCAGTTAGACCAGCACCATTTATTGAAGATGCTTTCCTTTTTCCATTGTATGTTTTTGGCTTCTTTATCAAAAATTAAGTGACCATAGATGTGTGGGTTTATTTCTGGGTCTTCAATTCGATTCCATTGGTCAACTGGTCTGTTTCTATACCAGTACCATGCTGTTTTTATTACTATTGCCCTGTAGTACAGCTTGAAATCCGGGATGGTGATACCTCCAGATGTTCTGTTATTGTACATGATTGATTTAGCTATTCTGGGTCTTTTGTTATTCCATATGAAGTTGAGAATTGTTTTTTCCAGATCTGTAAAAAATTGAGTTGGTATTTGGATAGGAATTGCATTGAATCTGTATATTGCTTTTGGTAAGATTGCCATTTTTATTATGTTGATCCTACCTATCCATGAACAAGGGAGATCTTTCCATCTCCTGATATCTTCTTCAATTTCTTTCTTCAGGGTCTTGAAGTTCTTATCATACAGGTCTTTCACTTTCTTGGTTAGAGTTACCCCAAGGTATTTTATATTATTTGTGGCTATTGTGAAGGGTGTTGATTCCTTTATTTCTTTCTCAGCCCATTTATCTTTTGTGTAAAGAAGGGCTACTGATTTTTTTGAATTGATCTTGTATCTGGCCACCTTGCTGAAGGAGTTTATCAGCTGTAGAAGTTCTCTGGTGGAATTTTTGGGGTCACTGATGTATACTATCATATCATCTGCAAATAGGGATACTTTGACTTCTTCCTTTCCAATTTGTATCCCCTTGATCTCTTTTAGTTGTCTTATTGCTCTAGCTAAAACTTCAAGTACTATGTTGAAGAGATATGGAGAGAGTGGGCAGCCTTGCCTTGTCCCTGATTTTAGAGGAAATGCTTTAAGTTTCTCTCCATTTAGTTTGATGTTGGCTATTGGCTTGCTGTAAATTGCTTTTATTATTTTTAAGTATGGTCCTTGTATGCCTGATCTCTCTAAGACTTTTATCATGAAAGGGTGCTGTATTTTGTCAAAAGCTTTTTCAGCATCCAATGAGATGATCATGTGGTTCTTTTCTTTCAGCTTGTTTATGTGGTGGATTACATTGATGGATTTTCTAATGTTGAACCACCCCTGCATCCCTGGGATGAAGCCTACTTGATCATGGTATATGATACTTTTGATGTGATCTTGGATCCGGTTTGCAAGTATTTTATTAAGTATCTTTGCATCCATGTTCATAAGGGAAATTGGTCTGAAATTTTCTTTCTCCGTTGGGTCTTTGTGAGGTTTAGGTATCAGGGTAACTGTGGCCTCATAGAATGTGTTTGGCAGTATTCCTTCTGTTTCTATGTTGTGGAAGAGTTTGAAGAATATTGGTGTTAGCTCTTCTTTGAATGTCTGGTAGAATTCTGTGCTGAAACCATCTGGGCCTGGGCTTTTTTTGGTTGGAAGACGTCTAATGACTTCTTCTATTTCCTTAAGGGTTATAGGACTGTTTAATTTGTTTACCTGTTCTTGATTTAACCTTGGTAGGTGGAATCTATCAAGAAAATTGTCCATTTCATTTAGATTTTCCAATTTTGTGGAGTACAAGTTTTTGAAGTAGGACCTAACGATTCTTTGGATTTCCTCAATGTCTGTTGTTATTTCCCCCTTTTCATTTCTGATTTTGTTGATTTGGGTATTTTCCCTCTGCCTTTTAGTTAGTTTAGCTAAGGGCTTGTCTATTTTGTTGATTTTCTCAAAGAACCAGCTCTTGGTTTTGTCGATTCTTTGTATTGTTCTTTTTGTTTCTAAGTTGTTGATTTCAGCCCTGAGTTTGATAATTTCCTCTCGTCTGCTCCTCTTGGGAGTGTTTGCTTCTTTTTGTTCTAGTTCTTTCAGGTGTTCTTTTAGGTGGCTAGTATAGGAATTCTCCAGTTTCTTTTTGAAGGCACTTAGAGCTATAAACTTTCCTCTTAGCACTGCTTTCAATGTGTCCCATAAGTTTGGGTATGTTGTGCCTTCATTTTCATTGAGTTCTAAGAAGACTTTAATTTCTTTTTTTATTTCTTCCCTGACCCAGAGGTCATTGAGGAGAGAGTTGTTCAGTTTCCATGTTTTTGAAAGCACTCTGTTGTTTTTGTTACTGTTGAAGCCTAGCTTTATTCCATGATGGTCTGATAAGTTACAAGGAGTGATTTCAATTTTCCTGTATCTGTTGAGGCTTGCTTTGTGACCGACTATATGTTCGATTTTGGAGAAGGTTCCGTGAGGTGCCGAGAAGAAAGTGTATTCTTTTGTTTTTGGGTGAAATGTTCTGTAGATATCAATTAGGTCCATTTGATTCATGACATCTGTGAGGTTCATTATTTCTCTGTTTGATTTCTGCATTGTTGATCTGTCCAGTGGTGAGAGTGGTGTGTTGAAGTCTCCCACTATTAATGTGTGAGGTTCAATGTGGGATTTGAGCTTCAGTAGTGTTTCTTTAATGAATGTGGGTGGTCTTACATTTGGGGCATAGATGTTTAGTATTGAAATTTCATCTTGGTGGATTTTTCCTTTGATGAGTATATAGTGTCCTTCCCCATCTCTTTTGATTAATTTTGGTTGAAAATCCAATTTGTTGCATACTAGAATTGCTACTCCAGCTTTTTTCTTGGGTCCATTTGCTTGGTATATCTTTTTCCAGCCCTTTACTTGGAGATAATGTCTATCTTTTTTGCTGAGGTGTGTTTCTTGTAAACAGCAGAATGTGGGATTCTGTTTTTGCATCCATTCTGCTAGCCTGTGCCTTTTTATTGGGGAATTGAGTCCATTGATGTTGAGAGATATTAATGACCAGTGATTGTTACTTCCTGCCATCTTGATGTTGGTAGAAATAGTGTGTGAGTGAGCTTCTTTCCTTTTGTTTTTGCTGCAGGCATGCTATTTGCTTCCTGTGCTTTCTTGTGTGTAGTTAACCTCTTTGGGTTGAAGTTTTCCTTCTAACATCTTCTGTAGAGCTGGATTTGTGTATATTGTTTGAATTTAGCTTTGTCATGGAATATCTTGTTTTCTCCATCTATGTTGATTGACAATTTTGCAGGGAATAGTAGTCTGGCCTGGCATTTGTGGTTTTTTAGGGTCTGCAAGATGTCTGTCCAGGCCCTTCTGGCTTTTAGAGTCTCTGAAGAAAAGTCAGGTGTGATTCTGATAGGTTTGCCATTATATGTTACTTGACCCTTTTCCCTAGCAGCTTTTAAAATTCTTTCTTTGTTCTGTACATTTAGTGTTTTGATTATTATGTGGCGGGAAGATCTTCTTTTCTGGTCTAATCTATTTGGCGTTCTGTAAGCTTCTTGTACAGTTATAGGCATCTCTTTTTTTAGATTTGGGAAATTCTCTTCAATGATTTTGTTGAAGATATTTTCTGGTCCATGGAGGTGGGACTCTTCTCTTTCTTCTATTCCTATTATTCTGAGATTCCGTCTTTTCATTGTGTCCTTGATTTCCTGAAGGTTTTGTGTCAGGACTTTTTTAGATTTGACATTTTCTTTGACAGATGTATCCATTTCTTCAATTTTATCCTCTGAGCCTGAAATTCTTTCTTCCATCTCTTGTATTCTGTTGGTGATGCTAGTGTCTGTAGTTCCGATTCTTTTGTTAAGGTTTTCCAGTTCTATGGATGTCTCAGATTGGATTTTCTTCATTGCTTCAACTTCCCTTTTCAGGTCTTCCATTCTTTTAAGCGCTTTATTCATTTCCATCACCTCCTTTGCAGTACTTTGTTGTTGCTCTCTGAGGTATTTGATTTCCTCCCTTAGGCCTTCTATTATTAGTATAATCGTAGGATTAAGGTCATTTTCCTTTGCTTCAATTGGGTTCAGCTGTCCAGAGTTGTCTGTAGCATTATTGCTAGGATCTGGAGACATCCTATTGTTTTGGTTTTTTTTTTACCATGTTCTTGCGCTGACCTTTTGTCATCAGATGGACCCAGGTGTTATCTGTTTGTTTCTTTTGTTACCTGACCTTGGTGCTCAGGAACACTCCCTGCCCTGGGGGTTGGCTGATCCTGAGATCCTGGTGTTTACCTCCAGATGGCGGGCAGATTCCTGTAATAGACTGACTGGCTCTCGGAGAGGAGGGTGGCTGCTGCTCTCCTCAACTGCTTGTGACCCAATTGGACCAATATAGAGGGGATTGGAGTGGGGAGAGGGCTAGCCTCTGAGGACCTGGGAGCTGACAGGTCTCCTCAGAAAGGCAGGTAGAGCTGTGGTTGGGTCTGTGTTCTCCTCTCACTGACCCAGTCGTTCTGGCTCCCCAGCTGGGCTGACTATGCAGGCAGGGAGCTCCACCCACAACAGATGCCGGCCTCAGTGCGCCTGTTGCTGACTGCCTCAGATGCTTGGGTGCTAGGGTGAGTGACCCACCCGCCCCAGTATTTGTGGAGAACACACTGTCCCGGGCTCTGTTTGCAGGCAGTCTTGGCTCCTAATTGCTTTGCTGTGACTGGGTTAGTGTCGAGTCCCTCTCGACCGGCAAGAACGACGCAACTCACAAAAGCTCTTCTCCTGCAGTTTATTCAGGTCCCTTGAAAACAGTCTTCCGAAAAGGGACGGGCAGACCCAACCCACAGGCTAAATACTAAATGAACAGCCAATCAAGTAAAGCCACGTAGTGCTATCTTAGAGGCCCACGTATGCGGAAGCAAGCCAGATCAGCGGTCTTAGCCAAATATGGACTTGTTTACCACCGAGAGCGCTCACCGTCGGGCTGGTGGAAGGCGGAGACCAGCGCCATGCCTGAGGGGACTGGCCCGCCTCAATGGCGACAAGGGCTTGTATAATCATGGCTGCGTTACGCTTTTGTGTGGTTCTCATTTTGTACATGCACCATAGGCAAACCAGAGAGGCTAGCATCATTAGTATCGCCAAAGAACCTACACCCGCCCACTCCTTAAGATGACCCATAGCCGTCTGTATCCAGGAAGTCAAGCCAGTAGCCAGGCCCAGATCCACCCGAGTGGAGTTGATGTGGACAATTGTTGCTCTCAGCTCTCTCATCAAATTTTCAAATTCAGCCGACCAATCCTGTAAGAGGAACTTTGACAATTGTCTGGACAAGTTAGCAGCTTTTGTATAATTTTGATATTGTACGGAAGTAACACACAAACCTTGCATTTTCCACTCACACCCCAATTGTGCTAGTTGCCAAAGAGAATCAATCTGTTCTTGTATTAAATCTATGCGTTGATTAACTATCATAAGACCTCCTTTGAGATGAGAATTCATAGAGGTCTGAGTATCCAATGCCTGTGCCACAGTGGCTGAGATGTTATTCAGGGCATTGGCAGTCTGTATAGAACTAGACAAGGCAATAGCTGAGGCAGTAGCTCCCACAGCAGCAATAGTGAAAATAATCTTGTTGAACCCAAACTGCTCTGCGCTCCTGACATTTACAAAAAGGTGCCCAGCGTGGCTGTCTGGGGGGGTCCCGGTCAGAGACTCTTGTGGGCCACCATCCTTCAAGGAGAGAACCATTGCCTGAAAACAAACCACCACTCCTACCCCCAAACCTCAGTTGTGGTAAAAAATCTGCTGACTGCTGAGACAATTTAATGCATTTTGTATCATCTGACCTATTGAAGCTCATTAAAAAGCACAAACTACCCTTCAAGCTGACATTTCTAATACCCTCTATAGGGCTTCTCTGATCATCAAAGGGAAGGTAGGGTAAGCCTAAGCTTCTATTACTGCTAAATAAGCGTGGAAACACAGTTGCATCATGTCTGACCGGCATCGGCTTTGGGAATATCGACAGGATCCCCCATCTCGGCTCGGTCATTCCTGACATACTCACTGCTACTAACACCAGGATCCTTAGGAAGGTCTTCATGACGAATCTTCCTCACAAGGCGTTCAGGCACCCACACTGGATCTTGTTGATCCTGAGGAAAAACACAAACAGACCCTCTCGCCCATGTTAGCACGGGGTCAGGCCCCCGCCAAGAGCCTGTCAGAATGTCCTTCCACTTCACCATGCTTTTAGGTGAACCATGGGAATCCTGATGTCTGTCCGCTGCTGAGCGGCCTTGAGCATCCAAATTGAAAAAATTTAACGTAAATAAGGCTAAAGATATTCTCTCCTTGGGGGTACGGCCTTGGCCTATTCCCCCTTTTTGTTTTTGCAAGCATTCTTTCAGGTGCGATGAGCACGCTCCACAATTCCTTGTCCTTGAGGATTGTATGGTAATCCATGATTAAGCTGTACCTCCATCTGGTTGCAGAAGGAGACAAAGGACTGTGCCGTATAGGCTGGTCCATTATCCGTTTTCAGCTGCTGTGGTTTTCCCCATGCAGCCCAGGCCTCTAAGCAATGTCCTATGACATTGCGAGCCTTTTCTCCACTCATAGGTGTAGCATGTATGATACCTGAGCAGGTATCCACAGATACATGAATATATTTTAAGGTTCCAAACTCTGAAATGTGGGTAACGTCCATTTGCCAAATTTTAAGTGGCATCAACCTTTTAGGGTTCACTCCCACACTGGGAGGATGATGATGAATCACACACTGAGGACAGTCCAAAACTACTTGTCTAGCATCTGCTCTAGACAAATGGAATTTCTGCTGTAGAGTTTTTGCATTTACATGAAATAATTGGTGAAACTGTCTGGCTTGGTCCAGGAATGAGCTCCAAAAAATGCATTCCATCCTGGTCCATTGATCAACTTTATCATTACCTTCACTTAATGGTCCAGGTAATCCTGTATGTGCTCTGATATGTTGAATATAAAAACACCTTTTTCTCTGCCAGATTAAAACTTGTAACTCTTGTAATAAGGCACATACAGTACTACTATTTTTAATAGGACCTGCTAATTCTAATACTTTCACTGCGTTGACCACATAAACTGAATCTGAAATCAAATTGAATGCAAATTGACATCTTTTAAACACCTCCATTACTATTTTCAATTCTACTATTTGGGGGGAGCCCGGTTGAAATTGACATAACACGGGCTCTTGTCTTTCTATCAAATAGGCTCCACAGCCTGTCTTTGAGCCATCAGTAAACACATTTGGTGACCCTTGAAGTGGTACTGCTGAAGTAACCTTAGGGAATATCACTGGGTGCTCCTTAAAAAATGATAGCAATGGATGCTTAGGGTAATGGTTATCAATCACTCCTTCAAAGCTACACTGTAATATTGCCCAGTCATCTACAGTGCCACACAAAATCTTAATTTGATAACTGGAATAGGGCACTATTATACTGGCAGGAGCAACTCCAAAAGACTGCAAGCATTGTTGGATACCATTCAAAGCTAAAGCAGCAAGTGCAGTGGGATAATGTTCTATTCTGTTCTTACTTGTGTCCACATCCCCGGGCAGAAAGATCTCCCTACTTTCAGGGACTGAACTGGCTGCTCTGTCTGAGTGGCTTCTGGATATGGAAGAGGAGTTGAAGGTGCCATGGCAATGGCTTTGTTTACACCAGCTGCCGCCAGCGTGGCTGAAGGCTCTGTAGCAATGACTCCACCCACTCCAACTGCCGCTGACGTGTCAGGCGCCATGGCAACAGCTCCACCCACACCGACTGCAGCAGCGGCTCCTCCCACACCGACTGCCGCCTGCGTGTCCTTCTCTTTTACTTTTTTCTTTTCCTTTTTTCTTATAACAGTCCTCTCCAACTGTTCTAGTAGAGCATGTAGCTCTCCTTCAGAATCTGTGCTCTCTGAGTCCTCAAAATCTCTAAAATCTCTAAAATCTGTAAGATCGGGATAGAGAGGAACTTTCTTTCTGCCTCCCTTTTCACTGTCTGCCTGCTCAAATCTTTCGCCTTTGTCACTGTCTACTTGCTCAGATCTTTCCCCTTGCAGCAGTTCCAAGGCTGACTCTCCCTCTCTGATTGTATTACAACATCTCTGATCTTCTAAACAACTCCTCACCATTTTCCAAATCGGTCTTACTCCATGCTTCAGAGTCCCCTGCTCCCAAGCAAAATCCAAGTCCCTGCCTAATTTGTCCCAGCAGGATACCGTAAGATTCCCGGACACCGCAAACCACGGAGCCACCGAATCACACTCATTCAAAAATCTTTCTAGGGTAGACTTCTTAATCTTCAAATTCCTAGCTAAAAGTAGCTCCTGAAGAGCCAGAAAAATTGGGTGTGACTCAGACAACCCCATGTTTAAAAATTTTACTTTCGGTTTGCAGCTTCCCCACGAAACTGTATCTTTTGTTCGCTATCTCCGCGAAACCTTACCGTACGTTCACTATCTCCGCGAAACCTTACCGTACGTTCGCTATTATCCGCGAAACTTTACCTTGCGTTCGCTATCTCCGTGAAACTTTATTGTCCTGATTTATCCCAGGAACTTACCAGTGCACTGCCCCTGACTGCAAGAGTTCTGAGTCTTTTCTGGTTCCCCGTACGGGCCACCACTTGTCGCGTCCCACCTTGTCCAGCAAGGAATGACGCAACTCACAAAAGCTCTTCTCCTGCAGTTTATTCAGGTCCCTTGAAAACAGTCTTCCGAAAAGGGATGGGCAGACCCAACCCACAGGCTAAATACTAAATGAACAGCCAATCAAGTAAAGCCACGTAGTGCTATCTTAGAGGCCCACGTATGCGGAAGCAAGCCAGATCAGCGGTCTTAGCCAAATATGGACTTGTTTACCACCGAGAGCACTCACCGTCGGGCTGGTGGAAGGCGGAGACCAGCGCCATCTTTAAGGCGCGGCACGTCGCAGCTCTCTACAGGTTAGGTCTCTGCCTCTCGCTACAGTGCACACTGTGACACCATGTTGGAAACTCCGGAAATAAATAATCTCACTTACCTTTGCTCTTGTGGTGCGCTCGAGTGCAGGCTGGATATCAGGCAGACAGGCGAGGCCGCTGGTCTGTGGCTGGAGCAGTGGGCTGGATCCGCTCCTGGGCTAGATCTCTAGCCAGAGCTCCTCTCCAGACCGGTGACGGAGCTGGCTGATCTCAGGGTTGTGTTCCCGGGAACTGCGTGGGCTCTTTTACCTGGTGACCGGTCTCAATGTTCGCTGTGGGCATTCAGACACCGTCTGTGCTTCACTGTAGGCTAGGGGACCTCACATTCACTCCACAATGACTAATCTCATTCACCTACTACTCAGATGCTCTGCTCTATGGTCGGCGCCATCTTGGATCCTCCCTAATTTTTTTTTTTAAAAAGTGCTGTCCAGGTAAAGGTTATAGATCTAAGTAAGGTGCATCATTATTATAAATATGCATAAATCTAGAGAAAAATCAAATATGTACCCAGGGATACACAATTCTTCTTAGGATAAATGCCTTATATCTCTAGAGGAACAGGTAATTGAAAAAGCTTTTGTTTGTAAAAGACAATTTGTGTGTAATTTCAATTTGTGACTCACTTATTCTTTAAATATTTCTTCATTATTTATTTTTATTTGATATATGTATTTGCTTTCATGTATGTATATGTACCATGTCTGCCTTGTACTTATGGAGGCCAGAAGAGGGCACCAGTTCCACTGGTAGAGTACCAGAAGGTTGAGAATTGCCATGTGGGTGCTGGAATCTGAACCCAGGTCCTCTACAAGAGTATTAAGTACTCTTGACTACTGAGCCATCTCTCCATATCCCATTCTTGGAATCTTCATGTGCCAAATTTGTCCTACTTCTTAATTAAATATAATTTCTGTTGTTGAATACTTTATTTTTAAACATTATAGAAATAGTGCATAGATAAGTTCATGCTATCCAATAACAAATTTGCAAGAGGATCATGTATCATTTCACACAAAGTTCCTAGCAGAGAAAAAAAAAATATATGTAATATATATATATTCATGTCTAGGGCAGCTGTTGCTTATTAAACTTCCTGGGTTTTTTTTTTTAATTATTACTCTTTAGAATTGAAAGTGGCTTGTTAGCACCTTACACACACACACACACACACACACACACACACACACACACACACACA
>CAJQZJ010017430.1:669941-716563 GCA_907164525.1 Lophiomys imhausi | reverse complement strand
GGGGGGGGGAAATTGACTTTGATTTTATTTTAATTCAGGTGGTGGGTTTGTCTCATCCAGTTGGTGAGAACTCAGTATCACAATCTGATACTGAGTTCGACTAATTTATAATTTGCATTAAAGGAAAGGGTTATAACATATAGTCAAGTCTCAGGAATCTCCAGGGGTTTGGCAAACTGGCACAAACTTAAGGGTTTCTACAAGATGATGAAAGGTTTATGGAATGTTGGTCTTTGGTGTAATAGTCCTCTTTGATAGAAAAATATTCCCACAATGATGAAATTTGTTGTTTTGTGTCCAGAATTAAAAAAATAGATTATAATTTAGAAAAAAATCTATATTATTTATAATAAAGGAACTATAATTTTACAGAATTTTACATACACACTTATATGTATTGTATGCACTAATTCAGATGATAAAAATAATTTTTATTCTCTGGATGGAAACTGCTAAAGTGTACTTTTGAGGTCATTTACTTGCAGATCTTTTCTGAAGGGAAACAGTGGGAGTGAGTGTAGGGGAGAGAGAAGGTAGGGAAGACTAAGAGGAGGAGAGAGGGCAAACTGCAGTCAGGATGTAATATGAGAATAATAAATAAATGGATTTAAAAAGTCATAGACTGTAAAGCAGGAAGACCAGGGCTTTGAACTCAGTTTTGCACTTTACTAGTTCTGTAATTTTGGGTTAATAACTCAGTGCTCTGTTCTCTTCAGCACTTGGGAGGCAGAGGCACTTGGGAGGCAGCACTTGGGAGGCAGAGGCAGGCGGATCTTTGCGAGTTCGAGGCCAGCCTGGTCTACAAAGTGAGTCCAGGACAGCCAGGGCTACACAGAGAAACCCTGTCTCGAAAAACCAAAAAAAAAAAAAAAAAAAAAAAAAGATTATATGAAGGTAAATGGTGCAGACTCAAAGCATGCAAGCAGTATCGTTGACTCTCTCCCTACCTCACCGCCTTCTTCACTCATCTTTGTTACACATAGAACTAGGAAAACTCTGAACTGTGTCTTTATGCATCAATCTGTGTATTGAATTTTCTTACCTGTACTTGAAGAGTTTTCCAGGAAAAAATCCTACCTTCCCAACTAGGTTGTTCTTACATGGCTATCCCCTCTCAACACATCTCCTGGAAATAACAGTTGGTTACTGTTCCTTCGTATTCAGAATATTTTTATTTCTTTTAACAGCAATTGTCAATGTTGTTAGAGGGAACAAAACTCCTACAAATTGCTATGCAAAACAGCTCTTATTCGTCACATATTGGGGGGGGTGATATATGTTGTTTCTTCTTTTACTTTGAAAATAATCACGAAATATATCATTAATTTAAAGATTAGGAGAACTGAAAAAAATGTGAATTTTTGACATTATATTGTTTTTCTCTTTGACAATATGTTGTTTCCCAGACTTTAACAATGAATTTTGAGCCATTTCCTTTGTTATTATGATAACAAAGGAAACTCGTTTGAAAGTACTGCACCATGAATATTTATTCGCCTAATTATTGTCTGGTCTCCTTCCCTGTGCTTTTACCTCTTGGTATAATATTGTCAGGAATATTTCTTGGGTTATTCAACACCTCTTTGTTGTTATTGTTTACACAATGCATAGTGTTCTTTTTATCTGTAGTAATAGAGATTTGCAAACCAGGAAATCACCTTCCTAATGAAAGCAGAAGGCAGGACATCAAGTTGTATCACTTGATACCTAATTTAGCATTTAATTACATTTTTCACCTAAGAATTTTACTTGAGGGAGAATCATGGAATTTAAGTCATTTGCTGCTATTTGTATCCATAATTGTGATTATGAATATCAAATGTTATTGGACCCAGACTTTTAATAAACAACTACTCGGAATATTCTCAGTGGCATATAGCTGAAGTATCTACTTCTCATATCAAGCAATAGATTAACTTAATTTCAACTGCTTTAGGCTAGATTTTCAGGAACTTGGCTCTAGGCTATCTCTTAGATTTGGTATTCACATGATTTTTCACATTCCTGGAGACAGTAGGATTCCTGGAGAATGTATATTCCAGACCTATCGCAAGGCAGTTTATCAACAAGTCCACTCAAATACCATTGGTCACTGCCAGTCAAATGGTTAAAGGCCTGGAAATGCCATATCTTTCCTAACATGATACTATGCTGAGGCTTTGCAATGATGTTAAGTTGTTTGTATTGTTGTTGTAAGGATAGAGAACAGAGTGCATACCGTCGGTCAGTTGTGCTGAGGGTGCCTTCATTGTAGGTGAATCCAGGGAGCTTTGACTGCTTTGGTTTCTTCTGGTGAGCGTTTTTATAGTCTTCCTATTTTTTAGTAAATCATTTGATACCCTTCAATAAACTGACATGTCAAATAATATGAAACCAGATGCATAGGTACAAGAGAGAATTGGCTTTCTGTAATAATCTCCTGCTACAAAAATAAACTTCTTTGATAATGGGTGAGAGCTAGACTTATCTGTGGATACCGGGACAAGCATTTAGAATCCAGTTAGAAATAACACTGGGTTAGGCAAGTGGCAGTGGCAGGTTCTTCTCTAAACAATGTAGCAGGCCTCCCAAGACAAGAGCAGTTGACTAAGTTTACAGTGCCAGGTATGAATTTCCTCCTATTAATTGGAGTTGAATTAGACCACTGTTGGTTACTCCAAAATATGTTCCTCTCTTGTACCTTTCATAATATCTTGCTATGCTATGCATTGCTGTGGCTCATAGGTGTTACAGCAGGATAGAATTGTTGTCACACTTCTGCCTTGGTAATTTGCATAGCTCCTTATGATTCTATGAGTCCTCAAGGAGGAGGCTTCTAGGTCAGATCCAGATCAATTCCTGCAAGACACTACATTGTGTCTGCTGCAATAGGACCTTACTTTCTTTTCTGTTTGAGGAGTTTCAAAGACTCCACTGACCAACAAATCAAATTTTAAAAAGTTCCTATGCTTAGCACGGTGGATTTGTTAGATGCTCCATGATTTTTAGGGGAGCACTTCCACCCCAAGAGGCATAGCTTCAATTAATATGTGTGTGTGTGTACATATGTGAATACTTATATATGGGAATATATATTACATGGAATATAAAATAATATAATTCCCTCTGGCCTTTTCAATTTAGCCCTCTTTATTCCCTCTCCCTCTGTGTTGTCCTTCCTTTATACTCCATAGTTAAGTCTCCCCACACCCATTTTTCCTATTTCCCCTTCATATCAACTGTATTCTACTATTGGTCTCTAGTAATTTATTTTAATACTATTCTTCATTAACATATTTACTTTTATAAAAATGAAGTTATAGTAATAATATCCATCTCCTATTAGAACCCAAAGTTCAGGAAGGGATCTCCAAATATCTTGGGAAGTATGATATGAATTGATGTGTAAATATTCAATACTCACTTTTTTCATAAAATTATTTCTCTCTCTGGATCATGAAATATATAATATCTTTTGCAGGATATAATATTTAAAGGAGTTCATCTCTGTCAGAGTTTAGCAACGTGCACTACACATCAGCTGAATGGTGGCGGATAATGAAATACATATTTCAAGACTTGAAATGAAGAATTCAGATGTCGTGTGGAGGAAACAAGTAGCCATGATGATCATTCAATGGAAGTGATTCTCAGTGAGGCCCCCTTATGGTTAGAAAGCCAACCATCACAGTGATGCATCTCCTCATTTGTGATTGCTGGAGGGAATAGCATAAAAACACTACATCTATTCCAAAAGAAAATAGCATTTCCAAATGTCTTGTAATGAAAGGTAGTGATCTTATGTGACTAAGAACTAATAGACTCTATTACAGCACATAGTACCAGTCTTGAGTCAGCTTGATCTCCTCTTCCACCCTCTAGATGTTAGTCCACTACTAGTTTATCTCACTCTCTTTACTTGTAGTATTTGTTACTTTGTATTAAAAAGAGTCTTTGGCCAGTCATTGGTTGGCTATTCCCTCAGTTCTCTGCCCCATTTTTAGCCCCGCACTTCTTGTAGGAAGGGCAAATATGAAGGTTTTATGGGTGAATTGACATCCCCTTCCCTCTGCTGGAAGTCCTGCCTGGCTACTGGAGATGGCCACTTCAGGCTCCATATCCTCCACTTTACTTGCTAGGAGTCTCAGCAAGTAGTCCATCTCAGTCCCATAGATGCCAGGGAGCCTCCTGCATCCCAGAGCCCCCCCCCCCCCAAAAAAAAACACAGATTTCCATTCTCTCTCCCAGCCCTCCCCCCTCTCTCCATACCTGATCCCACACTGTTCCCCTCCTCACCCCACCTCCCTTCCAGTTCCTCCTGCAATCTACTTCAGATGTGTATTTTATTTCCCCTTCGTAGTGAGATTCAAGCATCTTCTCTTGTGCCCTACTTGTTACTTATCTTCTTTGTATCTGTGGGTTGTAACATGGTTATCCTGTACTTATGGCTAATATTCACACACCACAAGACCTACCCAATAGGAGGGAACCAACCCCTGACACTATTAATAACACTCTGCTATGCTTGCAGACAGGAACCTAGCATAACTGTCATATGAGAGGCTTTATGTATTTATGTACACCAGCACCTGATGTAAACAGATACAGAGACCCACCACCAAACAATAGTCAGGGCTTAAGGAGTCTTGTGGAAGAGTGGGGAGGATTAAGGGAGCTGGAGGGGACAAGGATACCACAAGAAGACCTACAGAGTAAGCTAACTTGGGCCCATGGGGACTCACAGAGACTGAACTACTAACCAAAGATCATGAATGGACTGGACCTAGACCACCTACACATATGTAGCAGATGTGCAGTTTTTTCTTCATGTGGGTCCCCTAAAAATTGGAGCGAGGGTTAGGGACTGTCTCTGACTCTGCTGCCTGCCTTTGGATCCCTTTCCCATAGCTGGGCTGCTTTGCCTGGCCTTAGTCGGAGATTCCTGCTGTGACTTGATATAACAAGGCAGGTTGGTACCTATGGCGGGGCACCCCTTCTCTGAGGAGAAGGGAATGGGGAGTATGAAGGTGAAACTTGTGGTAGAGGAGGGTGGGGGACTGTGATTAGGCTCTAAAGTGAATAAATTCATGAAGTAATAAAAAAATCTTTGAATTATGGTCTAAACTAATATTGCATGTCTAAAAAAATAAGGAATCCATACTTTAAGTTTTAGGAAAGAATGTTGACTAAGTGATGAAGAAACTCTGAGAAATATAGTTATTTGCCTACATTTATATCATAACATGAACTAAATCATGCTTCTTCTCCAAAATATTTTAATTCTTTTGAGACATGTTCAACCAAAGAGAGAATTCTTCACAGCAATTTCATGTTTCATGGAACTTGGTCAAATAAAGTTTGAGTTTAGGTGCATGCAAGAGAAAACTGAGACACAGCAGGTTAAACAAGATGAAGTTTCATTTTCTCTCATTAAATATAAGTCAGGAGCATACTTCCTATCCATATCCAGCCTCCATATATTATCAAAAACCCACTCACCTATTTAGTCATATAGCTACTTCAGGAGGATAATACTGTGAAGCATTATTTTGAACCTGAAGTATTGATACTTCCTAATAGATAATAAACTAGAAAAAATAGTTTTATAGCCAGTGAATAGCACATGTAGTAATAATATCTAATCTAACATCAATAACCCTTATCATTAGATATTTATGGTAAAATAAGAACATAAACACAAATTATCATTGCTTCTAATAACAGAATCATTTTTATATATACAGTAAAAATAAAATAGCTTTATTTAAAGTTAAAATTGACACTAAAGCTCATAGAGATAAAATCAAAAGCTTTATGAAGGTTATGTGACTCAATGATGTTATGAACCATACCAAACAAGTATTGTGGTCATTATCATTGAATGTGAAATACAGGGACTAAGAATTTGAGTTTTGGAAAATTATCAATACATGAAGATGACTCAGAAGTTAGGAAGTCATGACAAAAATATATCAATGATTAAGATACAAAATAACAATAAACAATATTCCAAAAATATGTTAAAGATGGCAAGCAAATGGCTGAAAATCACCCAAAATGTAAGACAGAAATAGATTTTTTAAATACCATAAGAAATTGCAGTAGGTTTAGATAGTTGAAACACAGAGCTAGCCTAAAATCTTACACCTTCCACAAGGAGAAGCCTGAAACATCAAAAGACAGGTAATGCCTAGAGATGTAATAAAATAATACTTTGGAATGATGTAAAGAAAGTTGGGTATTTCTCACAAAACCATAAAAAATTAGGGCATGTGCATAAACCATAAAAAATAGTGTTAAGTATTCATCACTTTTCAGGAAAATAAAACAGATGATGAATCATGTACCTCTTTTAAATTTCGGTTAATGAAAATACTCTGTGAGTATTTGGATAGAAAGAAGCTTAATTGTCAAAGAATTAGAATCCATTCAACTCCACACATTGTAACTGTAACAGTTCTATAAATCTATGTCCTCATATTCTTGGGTCGGATCGACTGAAACAAACAAACAACAACAACAAAAAAAAAAACCAAACAGTTGACCAAGCAATAGTTACATACATACATTAGACCAAACAATGTGTACTTCAAACGTACATACAATGTCTTAAAAGAGGGAAAAGCACCAGTCAATGTGTGTGCTAAGTGAACTTTGGACAGCTAGGTAAGAGATGAATATTCATAAATCAAGAATATGAAAATTTTGAAGAACATATACTATTTTAAACAGTGAATCATACATAAATGTCACTTCATGATTACATTTCTAAGGACGTACATCCTGGCATCATAAAGTGGAGTAAAGTGAAAATAAATATCCACAATAAAACTGAATGCACTTAAAATGCATAATCTCAAAACTATCGCTCAAGGATCTAGAGTTCAAGATTAAATGAGAGGCATTCAAACAAAATTTGAGTGTGAATTGTTACAAAGCAATTTCATCATAGCATAACCACATCAGTGACAGCAAGATGATCATGGCCTTTAATTGAAGAAGGGGAGTGCTGTAACTTGTAGAAACCAGTAATTTATTTATGATATGGCAGTTGGAAGGCAAAATTATACAATAATCTAATACACGCAGGAAAAGATTTTAAGAGAACTCATTTTATATTCACCATTTTTAGCAAATTAGGAACATACTACAACTTCATTAGTAAGATGAATATCTACAAATAGTTCTCAAGATGAAAGTTTAAAACCTATCCTTTGTCTTTGAGATCTACACAATCCCTCTTTCAGTAATGTGCCTAAGATGAGCCCCCCCCCCCCCAAAAAAAAAGCATGTAACACTGGAGGGAAAAAAATTCCTCTTTACTTATTGCTTTGTGATTGTACATGTAGAAAAGTACGAAAGAACAAAGACATTACTAAGTTAATGAAACTTCATCCAGTAAGCTATATGTACATAGTTCTCATATATTATTACACATACTGGTAGCAATCAATAAGTTTGCAAACACAATATTAATAATTAAGTACAAAACTAACAACAAAATTCACAAAATAACACAGAATTTTTAATAAGAAGTGACAAAAACTTTTTAAGTTATATAAATTTTAGTGAATATCAACTCTTAGTTTCTGTAAGATTTTATGAATAGAAGAAAGCAAACCTGAATGATTTTTGGTTCCAAAGTATATATACTAAAGAACTTTTCTTACAATCATCTGTATCAGATAATTGAAAATCAAAACCAGGATCGCTGACATTATCATAATACTATCTAATAAGAGCTAATATGTTCAGATCAAAACACATTCCAGAACAGAGAACCTCTCCTAATCAAAACATGTAAATACTACTGTAACATTTAGAAAACACGTATTTATATCCTTCAAATCACTTGTAGCAAAAAACTGCAAACATAATGGAAATACTAAATATTATGAAGTATATAAATAGTCAAAAACAAAGGAGAAATGTGGGTGGTTTATTCCATAAATTAATAGAAATAACATTTTGAGAATAAAACTTTAAAAAGTTATTGTTTGGTAGCTTTATATATAGAAATATAAGGCAACACACCTCTTTGACATCTTTTTAGGAAGTCCTAGGAAACTAATACAGTCATACTTAACAATAATAATTTATCTATTTTCAATAAAAGAGTGAACATAAAATATGAAAAAAAAGATTTCACACAATATATTATGGTAACAATTTCCTTTCCTCCAACTCCTCCCACATGCTTGACTTTGTAAAATTTCTTAAGAAAGACTCAAAATATCAACCATTAAGAATAAAATAAAAATAATTATTCAGAAATTTCATGTCACAAATTTCTAAGATCCTAATAAAGATAAGACAAAAGATAATTGCATATAGATTATTTTCTATAATTTACACTGAATTTAAGTTTTCTATAATTTTGAAAGTAAAAGAAAAGCAAATTCCATACCTAAAATGCAGAATTAATAAAATAGAAGAACTGAAGTTGTCTACTAAAGACATTAAGATATTAATATTAAATAGTTTATAGAAATCATGAAAAAAAGCCCTAAACTTCAGTAAATAATAAATTGAAAAGGAAATATAATTATAAAATACAATTTTAAGATAAAAATATTGAAAATTAAATTTGTAAAAATGATTCTTAAAGAGTAAGTATATAAAGTTTCTTCTAGGATATACAGAGATTTCCAAGGAACAATGATATGATTAGCAAAACTATACATTAATATACTCAAATACTAACTATATACTAACACACTCTTGGTTTTTAAACTGTGAATCATGTGTTGTTCATTCCCAAGTAAAACATCCTAAAATCCCATTTCATAAGTATGGACTTACCTATCATGCAATTTAAAAGAAGAAAAAATATAATTTAAAATTGATAATACTGTTATAACATATAAATACAGATTAGAATAATAAAATGTATCCTTGCCTACCTTGCTTTTCTCAGAGAAATTAAAATAGACAAAGGGCACCATAGGGTGTGCTTGTAGTTTGGTCTCTCAAAAGGAGCAGATGATGGGAAGATTTTTACATTTGGTAAATGGAAATGTCATTGTGCAAAAAAAAAAAAAAATTAGTACATTTTTTTTCTATTTGTTTCTGTTCTCATATTGGAACACTTTTTTTTTTGTCTTTTTGTTTTTGAGACAGGGTTTCTTCTCTGTGTAGCCTTGGCTGTCCTGGTCTTGCTTTATAGACCAGGCTGTCCTCACACTCACTAGATCCACCTGCCTCTGCCTCCTGAGTGCTGGGATTAAAGGCATGTGTCACCATACACAGCTACTAGAAAACTTTAAAAACAAATACATGAGTGGGTGGTTTTGGTTTTTTTTTTTTTTTTTTGGTTTTGATTTTGTTAATTGTTTTTATATTCTTAGTAATGAATGATAAAAGAGATAAAAGGATAGAAAAACACTAAAGACAAGGAGAGAGGGAGGAGAGAGAGAGGGGGGGAGGCAATAGTTCTATTCAAGTTGTAGTTAAAATCTGTTTTAAACTTGATCAGGGAGAGTGAATATTTAGATAATCTGAGGTAATTTTTGCAAAATGTACTGGAAATCTTCAAAGTATTCTGTGTGATATCACAGTACTTTTGGATTCAGTCCAAGAGAATGATCAGAAATTTGGACAAATATTTTTATCAGCTGTGGTTCATGGCAATAGAAAAGATGGCATCATTGGAAGGCTCAACACCTTGAAACATGCTATATCATGTGTGCAGTCCTTTTTGTTTGGCTTGGGTTTTTTGGTTTGTTGTTGTTGTTTGGTTTGGTTTGTTATTTTGAGACAGGGTTTCTCTGTGTATCTCTGGCTGTCCTGGAACCTGTTCTGTAGACCAGGCTGGCCTCGAACTCACAGAGATCCATCCGCCTTTGCCTCCCTAGTCTGGGATTAAAGGTGTGAGCCACATGGGCTGGAGAGATGGCTCAGCGGTTAAGAGCACTGGCTGCTCTTCCAGAGGTCATGAGTTCAATTCCCAGCAACCATATGGTGGCTCACAACCATCTATAATGAAATCTGGTGCCCTCTTCTGGCCTGCAGATATACCTGCAGACAGAACACTGTATACATAATAAATAAATCTTTAAAAAAAAAAAAGGTGTGAGCCACCAACACCTGATTATGCAGATTTTTCATAAATTTGATCAGGAGCTTTTAATGATGTAGATAAATGCTTAGAATAGTGTATGTCTCAGTTTTCCTAGTAGAATAAAATAAACCTCATGAACAATAATCAGAGGAGCAACACATTGGTTAATAAGAAGAGAACATATCTTGGAAGTGATAGAGTACATATTTAAAAGGCTATTGCCATCTCTCATTGTCAACCATTTTGTAAGTTTCCTTGTTACAGTAATAAAATGTACTTTTAAAAATATGTTCTTCAGTTTAATTTTCATCAAAGGTAACCTCTGTCTCACTGTGAAATACTTTTATTCAGCAAGTGTTGTTGGGCATGTTGTTGTAGACAAGAAGTTTTAGGAAAAACAACATAAGAACCCTCTAGACAATGTTTTTGCAGTCTAGTTAGCATAAAGCTACCAAGGCACAAAAGTCATTTTTAAGAACTTACGGTGTTTTTCTGTGGGCTGCTGCCCTGAATGCTGCCTTCCTTTCTGCTGTAAGACCCTTCAGTTTATTTTCTGCAAAGTTGCCAGAATGCTTTATTGGAGCCCAAACTTCCTCGTGGCTCTTGCTTGCTAAGCCTATCTGATTCCCCTGTGCCTGTAGCACCAATTCTTAACCACAACTGCACATTAGACTCACACTGGTAAGCTTCTAAAAAGCTCTGATGCCCTGACCTTCCTCTACACTCTGCTCCCCAGAGTTCCTGATTTAATTAGTCTTGGGTGGTGCCAAAGCATCTATATTTTAGAGCTTCTGGAATCAGGTGCCTTAGAATGACATAAAATGATTTGGCTACTTTTCCAGTTTCATTTTCCAGTGAGTGCCCATATTTTAGGTTATTCATTAAATATGTCCCACTCTTTCATTACTCTCTGTTGAGAATTTTCCCTCTCCCTTGCATGTGGTTTTTCCTCTTCTGCTGCTAGTCATATTTTTGTGTGTGCATGCATGTATGCATACGCATATTGTATGTATGTTCTTACATGTATATGTGCCAGTGTATGTTCACATATGTGGATTTGAATGCCTGATGTCTTCCTCACTCCTTTTACTAGCACGCCCCCCCTTATCTTTTAAGACAGAATCTCTCATTGAACCTGGCACTAACTGGTGGCCTAGAGAAGCTGGCCAGATAGCCAGCCATCCAGTTCTGTGGATCTGTCTATGCCGATCTGCACTTTACCCCCAGTGCTAGGGTTACAGGCAGGTATGTTCAAATGTTTTAAATAGGTCCTGGTGATCAGAACTCAGGTAAACATGTTTGAGCATCAGGAAGATTATCAGCTGCACTGCCAACCTCCCAGGCCTATGCTAGTCATAGTTTAACATTCTGTTCAGTCCTACACTAGGGAGGTCCTCTCCTTCTTCTCTATGGGACAGATAGGAGCCACTATTGTTCTCTGTAGAAGCCAAAGCATGTCCAGACATGGAGAGATTAGGTCTTGCAGGAAGGTAAACCATTACAAAGAAACAAAGAAATTGGAGACTAAGAGGGGTTTGGCATTCCAGAACATGGGCATCCATCCAACAGAACCCTATTACATTGGCTGTCAATTCCCCTTACTTGAGTTTCTCCCATAAGAGATTGGGAGTTCCTTAAAGGGAAGTTGTTTGTCTTTTTTTTTTTAATCATGTAGATGATTTTATTTCTAAATACTTCAATGTAACATTTCTAGGAATTTCTTTAACATTAAAAAAATAAATATAAGAAAACCAGCAATCCAATTAATGATAAATGTTAAATATATCCCACAAAACAAAATACAGTAAGAAATCAGTAGAGAACAAGATGGCTGACACAGCTTTCAATACATCTTAACGCAGTAGGAATCATCAGGTTCACGAAGACCAAGATGCTCCTCGATAGCTGTGCTAAGATGGATAAGATGGTTGATCTTTCCAGCACCACTATTCCCCAACAGTTCAGAGGGTATGCATCCTAACTTTACAGGATCTCTAGAGCAGTACTTCTCACCCTTCCTAATTCTGTCAACCCTTAATACAGTTTCTCATGCTGTGGTGACCCCAACCATAAATTTTTTTTTTTTGCTACTTTGTAACAGTAATTTTGCTACTGTTATGAATTGTAATGTAAATGTCTTATATACAGATGGTTTTCTGCAACCACTGTGAAAGGGTCATTCAAGCCCCAAAGGTTGAGAACTGCTGGTCTAGAGCATTTGCAATGTACCTAGAAATGATTGGTGCATGGTAGTCCCATCTTCTTCCTTCATGACTCACACTATTGTATTTGGTGCTTTCTCAACAAGTGACATACACATTGGAGATACAGGCATTATCCTGTCCAGTAATAATTTTCCATTGCATAGAAAAGTGCGGGAAGTGAAGTATATGCTTTAGAAATGGTTTTGCAAATAAAGGAGCAACTATAAAAGCCTAGAGTTAAGACTGCATTTGGATACATGAAAGTGGAAGAAAATGGTGCAGGCCCATAATACAGAGTGTGAGCATAGGAAAAGTAAAATAAAGTATGGAGAGTAAAATAATAAAGTAAATAAATAATGAATGAAGTAAACAATAGATGATTCAATAAGAGATTTAATGGAAGCAAGGCTAAGTCCTAAATATAAAGTGATAGACATTTAGAGTTGGAGACTTTGCCCTCCCTGTAATGGAAGAATTTGAACATAAGTACATGTACTTCAGTTCAAGATTCAGGATTGTTCTCAGGATTATATAGAGCAAAAGTAAGATGCTAGGTACTAACAGTACTCAGAGAACTATCATTATTAATGATTGTTGTGATATAATCCCAAAATTGAGTTATGTCACAAGAAATAGACAGCTGATATTAGATAAAACAAACATTATATGACATATTAGGAATGTATGATAGGGAGGGGTCTAGGGAGCATGCAAATATGTGGATGATAAGGCACAGAGAAGTGATTCAGTGGATAATGAAGCCTTCCATCAAGCTTGATAATTTGAGTTTATTAGATACCTGGGACCCTCATGGTGAAAGTAGGGAATTGACTCCTTCAAACTGTCCTCTGATCTCCATATGCAAGCTAATGCACATACACACACACACATACACACACACACATACACACATACACACACACACACACACACACACAGACACACACACACATACACACACATACACATGCATGCAAGCATGCATAATAACTATAATTTGAATAAATATATGAAGGAAAATGATTTTGGACCTGAGAGGAATTCAGAATGAAAACAAACTAAGCATGGGGAATTGGTGGATCTCTCTAAAACTTGCTCACTACATGTTGGGATATAGAACCAAATGGATCCTGAGGACAGCTGTCATAAGCAACAGGCCACCAAGGCTAGTGTAGATGAGGACACTGAATTCATAATGCGAATAAACTGAAGAAAAAGACCACAGTTCATATTTCAGGAGAATAAACTACTAGGTGTTTAGAGCCAAGGAAAATATTCATGTTCTTTGTAGAAGTATGTTTTATTTCTGTAAAGGAAGAATGCCATAGGGAATGTTGAGCCCTGTTTGGATCTTTTCAAGAAAGTAATTTTTTAAAGATAACCTCCTTAGAGATTTCTAATTATGTATGTTTTCTACTAGAATATAGGGATCTGCCATGATTATTCATAATTTATAACTCTAAAACCACAGGCTGGGATTGGGAGAGATAACTCAGTCAGTAATGTTACTGCTGAGCATGCATGAGGAGTGTCCTGAATTCAGATTATCAGAACCACATAAAAGTCTAGCTGGATGCAAAGTGTCCATAACCCCAACTTTGGGGCATTGGAGACAAACAGGTCCCTGGAGCTCTCTGAGTAGCAAGTCTAGATGAATTAAATGACTGGCCCTGTCTCAAACAATAAGGTAGGACGCAATCAAAACAGACAAGTGTCATTAACCTGTGACCTCAACATATATCCCCCACAAATGTGTATTTGAAAGCACAAGTGCACACATGCAACATGAATAAGAAAATACACACATACATACACAAACGCATGAAAGAAAAAAAAAAGCCCACATAGGTTTAATTTTTGTCCTATTCAAATGGGTTAAGGTTAATTATAATGTCCCTAAAAAATGACCTCCTATAAAATGGTTATGGTTATATATATTTTTTGCTAGGTAATTTGCAGATAATTCTTGGTAATTTCCATTTTATATAAATTGGCTAAATAGCATGAGTGTTATTGTTTTAATCTGAAATAATTCCAATCTATTGACAGTTTAGCATTTCAGAGTTTTTCTTTCCATCTGTGTCTTTGATCTGAACCAGCTGATGTGTGTTCTGTCTTTACAAATTAGTCCTCAATTAAAAGCTGCTCCTGGGAATGTGGGTGCTGATCATTCTAACAGGAAACCATGAAATGGATTATTTCATTTGGTACTCAAATATGATAAAATCTCATGGACTCCCAAGCACAGAGGTTTAAGATTCAAGCTACCTTAAAACAACTTTTAAGTTAAATCTAATGAAGATATCATTTGTGTGCATATTTTCATGTCAGCCCTGAAAATGAAATGCCTAGACCTTTCTAAGTAGAACAGAAAAATCTAACTTATTGTTTTCATTTTCCCCAAAAGATTGTATTCTTTGAAAATGAAATACACTACAATTATGTATAATACTGGAATACTTACAAAAACAGAACAAAGGGCTATGGAATTTTTCAAACTTAATAGACTATGCATCTCAGATGTATCTGAGTCTCCTGTTTAAAAAATAAAGGAGAAGAAGAGTAAAATCCTCTGATTTGTACAGCCTGTGCCTCCCTAGGTGCATGGAACATTGTCTTAGTCTGGAAGCCAGTTTTGATGATCACAGTGACTCCTGCTTAAATGTCAGAAAGCTGCCAAACTCCCCACAGTAGTACCAACCAACAGACAGAGAGATGTTAAACAAAGCCACTCACTGCGACTTCCTGTTGGTATGCATCATAAACACCCTTCTTCCTAAAACAATAGGCACAGAGAACTTGGCTTCTTTGCAATTCATGTATGAAAATGCTGCCAGCCCCAATAGGGGCTCCTTGAGGGCTTCAGGGTCTCAAACTGTAAGAAAAACATAGTTTAATCCAAAAGGATTTGGCTTTCAAGCATGAAAGTCACTGGTGAATAGGTAAAGAAAAAAAAATTCACTGGACAGAGAAATAGTAGATAGATGAGTGAAAAGTTTCATTAAAAATGTTTAGAATTATGATGAAACTAATCCTCACTAATGACTTTAATTAAGCCCTGAGCCCTCTATGTGTCTTCACCATTGCTAAGTGAACAGATAGATACCTATACTCTTGAACATACTGTGAGCACAGGATGTAGGAGCAATTCCTATGAAGCCTGCACCTTCTCCTTCCCCTTCCCCCACAGATGGTCCCTTTAGGAATGAACAGTTTAGTGTTTAATAGGCTTCTCTTTTAAGCCAATGCCACAGGAGGTCCAAGGAATTGTTTCCCCCAGACCTCAACTAGAGAAAAGAATTGTCTGTGACAAATTTTACTTTTCACCAAGTACAAGGAAAAAAATGGATTTCCCAGGCATAATGAGGAAGTAAGCCATCTGGAGGAAAGAGGAAGGAAAGGGAGAGGAAATGGAAACTCATGGCCTTGTGTGGGATAAGAAGTATGATGTATCTCTTTCCTCTCACCACCCTCAAGGGGTTTTCTTAAATTTGCAAAGCAGGACATCTTTGATCCTCCTTTCCCACTTCCCAATAAATAAAATTTGAGAGTCAGCTAAGTTGGCAAGGAAACACATCTTGGGTAGCTGCTTTTGCGTAGAAGAAAACAACATAGCATGCTTGTCATCAACATATAGTTATCATTCTTAAACCTTTTATGTCTCAAAATGTTTGTTTCCTAGCTCACCTCCAACTAGGAAAGGCTGAACTAGTTAAGCAATGTGTGGACACACTTCTGTTTTCTCTCTTGTGTGCAACTCAGTTATTAGCAAACAATCTATATTTCTAATATTAGAAATTGGCAATAAGATGGAGTCAAGAGTGAATCTTATACAAACAGGTTTATAAAAATTCTCTATTAGGTAAAAGATCGATAGTAAATTTTCCATTTAATCTGTGGTTTTGTTTGTTTGTTTGGGGGTTTTGTTGTTGTTTACTTTTGTGATGTGAATCTGTATTGGTAAAAGGAAAGATTTCATTAGAATCAGAGACATCTGTCCTGTAGTGCAGAACCAGTAAAATGGGACTAGAAGAAAAGAGTAGATGGGTGTTTGAAATAACTGGACCACATCGTTTAAATTACACTACATAATAGTTATCAAACTTCTTACCTCCCCAGAGCTTACACAGACTGTCTTCCTGAAATATGCATATAGTCTCATCACCAGAATACTCAACCTGAAATGACAAGCTGGCCAAATGCAAATCAAAAACAGTTCCCTCTTCTGTCATGACTAGTTGAATTCTTCTTGGATTGTGTGCTTTCATTTCAGCCATTTCCTCCTTAGGCTCTCCCTATAGCTCCAATTTCTCACTCATTTTGAGTACGAGAAGCCTGGTTCATACAGTTACATGCCTTTGTCATTACCTAACCTTCAACCTCGTTGAAAACCAAGTCTCTGATGTAAAAAGAAGGCAAACGGTACTAGAGGAAGTAGATCATTTTCCATTGAAAGCTCTTATAAGTTTTCACAGAAAGAGCTGTGTTTCTTTATGGGCTTTATACATTAAGACAGTGTCAGTAAAGTTTGCATTGTTATTCCTTGTGAGAAAGAGAGAGGGGCATAAAAAGTGAGAAAGTATGGGCCTAATTGCATAGCATTTTAGAAAGCCTAATTTGTCTAAAAAGCCCTATTGAGTAGAAAATATAACTATAACCAGGAAAGAAATCAGCTCTTGAGGAACTTAGAGTTCTCCACTTTATTCTGAAACGAATGTAATTCTCCAAGTCATTTTGCTCTGATATTTAAATTAAGGATCCAGAAGGCTATCTGGCAATAGTTTGCTTACTACTTGCTCCCAGGCCATGAACACACCTATCTTCCCATCAAAATATCCCCCTTTATCACCAGATATTTAGTTTTTTATTGTCTTTAATAAATGTTTCCACTATTGCTACTGAATGACCTCAATCTCAAACAGAATCATGTCCTGTTCACATACTCCAGTGCTCCATAGTACTGATGGTATCATTGTTGATGGTATCATCAATTCTACGTGCTTTACCAGACCTTCATTGATTTTGAGCTTCTGTGTAATTTTCTTCCACTTACTACATAAGACTACATAAAGAATAAGTAGTGCATTTAGGAGAGAATCTGAAGAGATTTTAAAATGTGAAAACTGATTTAAGTAGCTAGAGAACAAGAAAGTAAAGTTGGATTTATCTTGAGTAAATTAAAATGATGGTAAGCATTTAATAGCTGAACCAGAGGGAGGAAAAAACAAAAACAAAACTTGAATCAGTTAGGAAAGAGATAGTCATTTTGAATTCTTACTTGCTGAGTGTGTGAAACTTGGAAAGACATCAGGTTGGAAATCTTTCTGTGTGCCCAGAATTCAACTCTGAGGAAATCAACATTGATCATTTTTAGCACAGTGAAAAAAGTGCAAGTTATAGAAGCCATTAAAACTGACAAGGAAATGATGCAGAAAGAAACAGAAGCCAGAGGTTGACTGAATATTTCATAACCTGGATATAGGAGATGCCCAGAATAAGAAACTTATGAAAGATCTCCCTTCCAAACCTCTTTAGATGAGGATATCACACACTTGCACACTTACAGGAATGTTTTCAGTAACAGACACACACCCCACTCCATTTCCTGCCCTGTTTCCCAGCCTCTCACAGCACTTCTCACCATCATTATTTTTAATGTGGATAATGTGTGCTTCCTGAATGATGATGGGAACTTTGTTTTATTCCTACTGTGTACTTGCTTCTGGAACAGTGCTTGGCACACTCAGGGGTTTTAATAGATCAATGTTAAGATCACTGAATCAAATTGTAGAGACACTAATACACATGATGCTGAGATACGTTTTGATAACACTAAGCTTCTCAAAACCTGGAAATGTTTTCATTTTTTTTTCATGAATTATACACTCCAGATCACTCATAATTCTGGATATTCAGGAATTCTCACATATATACTGTTGAAAATATACCTAAGCTATGACATAAATAAGGCTACAGTGTCTCAAGATAAAAAAGATGAAGGACCAGAAAACACAGAGTAAAGGGAGAATTTTTCCAGTAAGAACACATGAGGAAAGACACATCATGGAAATCATAGCAAGGGACAGAAAGTTAAATTCATGATGCTGCCTTGCTGACTTTCTCTCCAATGATTTAACTTTTAATCTAGCTCCATTTCTTCTAAATGAAATATATTGTCTAGTTCTAACATAGAAATCAATGAAATTTAGTTATTATCTTCTCTGTATTTTTTTGTTTATATGTAACATGTTCTTCATTTTTTCCTTCCACTTGGAGTTACACTGCCAGGTTTTTGCAATTCAAAAATATCCTCATATTTGATCCCAGAGCATGCATTCTGTTGCCTCTTTTTCAATCATCTATGAAAACTTTTTGTTGCATTCATCACTATTTGTATAACTATACTAGTCTCCATACTATTGCTGCTTTTATTTATCTATCTATCTATAAATCTATCATCTATATATCTGTCTATTTATCTATCTACATCTACCTAGTGTACTTTTATATTGTTGCAGATGTGCGTGAGCACATCTAATGATTAGATATTTTCAATCATATATAAAATCCTATAGAGTCGTTTTATGAACCCATGTATCATGACCCATTTTGAGAACTATTAAGATACCTAATCTTATTTTTATCATACTCCATATTCTTTTCCCCTTCTCAATCTGAGATTTTTGACATCTATCTCCAACTTCATAAACTTTAGTGAACACTTCAGCATTTTTACTATGAGACAAAGGATATAATTATATTTTAAAAATCTTTTCCCTCCACTACTCTCTTTTTAGCAGGGCTAGATATCAAATCCAAGCCTTTACTTGTACCTACTAGACAAGTGATTTACCAGTTACAATACTGTTATTCCTATTTGATTTGTTAATATCATCAAATACCCAAATGGTTCAGATTATCTTAATTGTCTCTAAAAAATAGGCTCATATTTTTCAATTATGACATTTCTCTTTTATATTATTTTTATCTATGTGTATGTGCATGAGGATGAATGTGCATCACCAAGTGCAAAGGCCCATAGAGTGCAGACACTGGATACCTAGAAACTAAAGAAAAACATTACTGAGCTGTCATATAAGTTGTTGGAAAACTCAGGTTTTCAGCAAAAGCAGTAAATTCTCTTAACTAATGAGCCATCCCACCAGCCCTGTAGCTTTTAAAATTCTGTTTAGCCATTGTAGGAATTGAGCCACTTCTTAAATTCCAATATTCACCTAAAGTTATTTTAATTTTCTTGTATCTGTTGAGGCTTGCTTTGCGTCCGACTATATGGTCAGTTTTGGAGAAGATTCCATGTGCTGCTGAGAAGAAGGTGTATTCTTTTGTGTTTGGGTGAAATGTTCTGTAGATATCCATTAGGTCCATTTGGTTCATGATCTCTATTAGTCTCATTATTTCTGTTTGATTTATGTCTTGATGACCTGTCCATTGGTGTGAGTGGGGTGTTTGGGTGTTAAAGTGTCCCACTATTAATGTGTGGAGATCAATATGTTGCTTAAGGTCTAAGAGAGTTTCTTTTACAAATGTGGGTGCCCTTGTATTTGGGGGATAGATATTCAATATTGAGATGTCATCTTGATGGATTTTTCCTTTGACGAGTATGTAATCCCCTTCTCTATCTTTTTTGATTAACTTCAGTTGAAAGTCTATTTTATTTGATATTAAAATGGCTACTCCAGCTTGCTTCCTGGGTCCTTTACTCTGAGATAACATCTATCTTTGTAAGTGAGATGTGTTTCTTGTATACAGCAAAATGATGGGTCTTGTTTACAGATCCATTCTGTAAGCCTGTGTCTTTTTATTTTGGAGTTAAGTCCATTGATGTTGAGATATATTAATGGCCATAGGTTGTTATTGCCTGGTTTTTCTATGTAGGTGGTGGTTGTGTGTTTGTGTGTTTCTTTTGGTTTAGCTGCAGTGTTTTTTGTTTCCTGTGTTTCTTTGGGTATAGTTAACTTCTCTGGGTTGGAATTTTCCTTCATGAACTTCTGTAGAGCTGGATTTGTGGATAGATATTGTTTAAGTTTGGTTTTGTCATGGAATATCTTGTTTTCTCTGTCTATGTTGATAGAAACTTTTGCTGGGTATAGTAGTCTGGGCTGACACCTATGTTTCACCTAAAGTTATTGTAAAAAAAAAAAAAGTACAAATTCTATTTTAATAGATCTATATTGGGGACTGGGAATGTTTTCCTAACATTCTGTGCAATGCTGAAGTTATTGTACCCACTTTGAGAAGCAAGCCTGTAGGTGTCTCAGTTTCCAGATTTTGCTTCCATAATTTTTCATTTGTTTATTTTTTGTGTGCATACATGTGTGTGCATGTGCATATGCCAAGATACATGTCAGAGGACAACTAGTGGGAAATAAATCTCTTCTACCAGTGAGCTCCAGGGCTGGAACCCAGGTTTTCAGGCTTGGCAACAGGTGACTTTACCTACTGAGCCATTTTCTAGCCCAACTTCCAAATTTTTGGTACCCTTTGATATGGTTCTCTATTCTTTATAATATTCAGTAAGCTATACTTAAATCTAGAATAGTGGGTTATTACCTTGGCAGTACAATAGAATCACAAAGGCCATTAAAAATCCTAATAACCTTAGAATATTTTTGAAAAAAATCTGTACTTTGTACGGTATCTTTGGTTGTACTCTATAATTTTTCCAGTATGTGATTTTTTTATTTGTAAATTCTTTATAATAAAGATTGTTTCTGTCATTTAAAAATATTTATTTATTCAAATCACATGCTGATTGTAACCCCCTCCCTCCTCCCCAACTGGTCCCACTCTCCCACCTTCTTCTTCTCCCAACTCTCCTTCTCCTAGATGAGACAAGCCTATAATTTTTAAAGAACTCCCTATGTTGCTGGGACTCAGACCCAGGACCCTTGTGTATGAAGGTGAGCTGGTACAGAGTCAATGACCCAGACCCTAGGAGACTGGTAAGTGGTGGAAGAAGACTCCTTTTTTTCGAGGAAGGGGAAGCCCCTTCATTCCCTTCACCCAGTGACCCTTTGGCTTCCAAGCTGCAGGCTGTTGTTGTGGCTCCTCCTTATTGACTCATGTCTCATTACCCAGTGTGGTATCATCAGTCTCCAAGCATGTCCTGGCAACTCTCAGACTGGACGTGTCTGGGCATGCCCAGGCAGGTCTCAGGCTGACTCCATGTGGAAGCCCAGCCACACATGAGTGCTGTTTAGCAGCAGGCCTTGTTCTTGCTCAATGACAGTTCTTATTCCTTCTACATCCCTAGAGTCTTTCAAACATAATCTATTTAAATATATTTATTTGGATATATTAAAATAGTTATATTTATGTACCAGTAACTATATATAAAATAATATTTTTAAAGACTGAGGTAATTTAATACACACATTGATGAAGCATTTGAATGTAAATGTGCCTGTCTTTTTTTGTAGAATTTCTCCCTCATTCTTAAGATATCCCTCGTTTTGTTTCTGTTGTTGTTTTCATTACTGTTGTTGTCAGGGGCTCTGTACCACAGGGTTCTTAGTGAAAATGTATGGTTGTCATAGATATACCTTTTTTCTTGGCACTATCACTTCTGCTGAGCCTGGCCTGGGTCCTCAGACTCAGTTTCTTCAGGGGTGGTTGTCACCCTGAATTTTAGGTATTCAGAACAAAGAGACAGAGAGACAGATAGACAGACAGACAGACAGGAGGGATGGGAATAGAGAGATAGAGACAGAGACAGGGAGACAGAGTCAGGTAGAGAGACAGAGACAGACAGAGAGATAGACAGAGGGACAGTCTGAGAGACAGAGACAGAGACAGGGTCTGTGATTCCACTAGCAAGGTAAAAGAATTTATTTTCCAGATAGCAAGAATTAATTACTCTGTACCTTTTCAATATGAGCATAAACACATCTTCTGGGAGTAACATTGTTGACTCGTATAAATACCACTTTTCACTCTTTTTTTAAAAACATGTTTTAATTAGCTTATGACCTAGTGGGGTTTAAGGGAAGGGTTAGGGCTAGAAGATGGGGGAAACGAGGAGTAGGGGTTGGTTAAGCAATAGAAGAATATATGAGTAAGCCTTGTGTTTTCTTTCTTATTACACCTTTAACGAGACCACTTATGGTAAAAACCCACCCTAAATCTTTTTTTTCAGAAAGCATAATTGTGATGACTACTCTTGATTGTCACCTCCATGGGGTTTAGAATCATCATGGAAACATAGGAATGTTTATTATGGAGTTTCTAACTGGGTTGGTTGTAGGATAGGGGAAGACCTACCCTATGTATGGACAATGCTATTCCATGGGTTGGTATCCTTGCTTGTGAAAAGGAGAAAGTGACCTGAGAAGGATAAATATATCTGATTATACAGGAAGTGCAGGGCCAGGCACTTCCAAAACTAAGAAATGATGGACAAATGGCTACCTGGACAGTTCACAATTTCTATCCATACATTAGAGCATAAATCTTCATCCTTTCAGCCCAGTTTCTCTGACAGACATTAATTGTAAAGCAGGAATTATGAAGGACTTGCCTACCCTGTCTTGGCAGAGGTAGGCTGTTGACTTACCTTCTTCCAAGTTTTGTCCTTTTTTGGACAGCAGTCTGTCTACAGTTGAAGGGAGGGATTTTTCTTGCCCAGTGACAGTCTTGCCACTAATGCAGCCATCTCCAAATGGAGATTCTTTGATGGTCATCCTCTACTTGGTGTAGAATATGAGGTGCTGTCAGGTGCTGACTCAGGTCTCTGATGTGGTTGAAGATGAGATAGTTATAGTCACATACTTAAAACCTAAGTTGTTTAGGAATTAAGAGGGTGCTCTGGATCTAAGAAGATGTTTTTAAAATTGTGATGCAAGTTAGGATGGAAGCTGAATTTGATATAGAACTTTACACTCATTGAGATGGATACATAGTAGAATATTAAAGTCAGTTGCCAAATTCGTATGGATTGTACATTGGGAATGTATGTTATGCCTTATGATTTTCATAATTGTGGCCTAATTATTCTTGTTGTTTTATATTGTATTTGTTGTTATATGTGAAAGAGCCATGTGTTGGACTGAAAGGGGAGCTTTTGGGAGGGGAAGATATACATTAAACTTAAAAAAAAAAAAGGAAGCCAATGGGGGTGGTGTGAGGGAGAAGAGGGTGGGAGGGTGGGATTGGAGGGAGTAGTAGGGAGGGTATTGTGATTTTGACGCAACTTGAAGGAATAAAAATAATAAAATTTTTAAAAAAGGAGAAAATGAACCAAGCAGCCAAATGCCTCTCTCTCTCTGCTTCATTACTGTGGGTTCAATGTGTCTAGCTCTTAGTGCTCTGGTTAACCTGATTCCTTCACCATAATGGATGGTATCCTAGAAGTGTGATCCCAAAATGCATGTTTCTTCAAGGAGCTTTTATCAGTTTATTTTTGTTGTTGTTTGTTTTTTATCATAACAGTTCAAAAAATAATTAATCCAAGTAAAAAATGAAAATGTATGTATGTAGATGATTTCTTAAACATATTTTTGATCTATTGAAAAGTTATTAATAAGTCAAGCATCTTCAGAAAACTTTCTTGGGATGGGGATATAGCTCAGTGGTCCGGCACATATCTTATACATATGGGCCCCTCATTAAGTCTTCAGTGCTGAAAGAAGGAAGGTGAAAGAGGGAAGCATATATTCTCTTATACACATTTGTCCATAGTAGGTTTAATGGTCTTGATTTTTCAATCTGTCTTATAATCAGAGAGGCACTATTTAAGCAAGTGATTGAAATGAAAATTATCCACTTGAATATCATAATCAGTTTTGAGTAGGCTTGTTGTTTTCACAATTTATGGTCAGGTTTTAAAAATAAAGCACACAAGATCAGAGTAATTTGAATACCTTGAAATGCACACATAAAATAGCTCTGATTTTTAAATCCAGAGGTGTAAACATAATGGGAAATGAAAATATTGTCAGAAAATTAACTATATGTTATGACTCATTTTTGTTTTTATCCAATAGCTGCTGTTGATGTATCCATTATTCTTTTACCATTATATTATGAAATATATTGAGGAGTGGGTACTCCAAAGCTTATAACAGGTAATATAATTACTATGATTATCAGCACATTTCATAAATGACAAAATACATGTAAATGTATATGTGCTCCTATAACCGTTCAGAGTCACTCAATCCCTATAATTCCTTTATGGTACAAGAGCTGTTCACAATAATGTTTGAAGATGGAAATTGAAACTCATAAGAATCAAAGAATAAAGACAAATATAAACCAATGGGAAATTATGATGCACCTTATTTTTTCTTACAAATATTGGTTGCCATGTTTAAAAAAAAAACACAGTGAAATTGAGAAGCAGATCTGTTTAGTCCTTATCATATCTGTGATTAAATATTCTCAAAAAATCATTTGCTAAAGATGTATAATCTATTAAATAACTACATCTAGATGCTACATCAGAATGTAATGTACATTTTTAATTTGATATCATTTTAGACTTCCAAGAAATCTGTTAGGTTAACACTTCCATACTCAAATGAAGTTGATTAAAGTCTGATGAAGCTACAGAATTAATACAAAATAGCTTGATTTACAGTAAAGTCAAACAAAAGAATCTTGCCCTTGTAATCCCCTAAAGGTAACTATTCCACCAACACTACTTCATTTCTAAACATCTACTACTCAAAACTCTAGTCACAAGATCATATTTAATTTACTATACCATTTTAAGACTGATTATGAAGCTATTTAAACTACAATGAAGGAAATCATTCCTGTGCCAAAGTAGATTTTTTTCCTTTAAGGAAAAAAACAACTAGCTATGCACATAGATTGTAATTATATAAATCAGCTCTACTATTGTATATGCACAGTGACTGAACTCTACCCTCATTACAGTACTTAACCATGAAACTAACTACAAAATAAACACTTGGTACAAATGAGAACAGACACGTTTGTTTCCAGAGGTGTGGATATTTTATAAATTACCCTCTGAGAAACACTATGTGTCATTATAAACTTGACTGTCCTCAACATGATACTTGTAGCATTTTTATCTCTCAGAAGGATTTTTTTTTTTTCACAGAGAAACTGAACATATTGTGTAGTTGAGTCCCTAGGGCTTGGAGAGCCACACAGCTGTGAAAAAAGAAAAATCTTCTCTTAAAGTGAGCTGACAAAGTAGAAAGGTTTCTTTAGGCCCTTGTACAAAATAATTCAGAAGGGGAGTCATTTTCAGCCCAATTCCCACCAGTTGAGTTGAGCAATCTGTTTTGAACCCCTTGAGGAGTATTTGGATATCTGATGTTCAGAGGAAATTGGGGAAGTTGGGAAAGACTCTGACATTAGAAAGCAAAATATTCAACCAAACATCACACTGAAATTTTAGGTACTTCTGATAGAAGAAGAAAGTAACTCTGTTACTTGTAGTGACACCAAAAAACTAATGTGAATCAAACAGGTTTTGATGATTCTCAGGCCATCTGGAACCTTCTGACATCATCTCAGCAAAGCCAACCATGTGACTAGCCACAGGTAACTTCAGAACTGCCAGTTTCTCAAGTAAGGAAGCCTTCCAATAGGCCATATGCCACTGGAAATATGTCTGTCACAATTTGGCAGCTGGAATAAATGGTTGCTTCAGAAAAGCTAAAAGAAATAATACAATGCTTATCATTTCCTATTAAAACTCTCTTGATAGGTACACTAGTTCATATAATGCCAAAGCGTTAAATTGCTACATATAGATGTTTTTATAACATCATAAGGCATGAAGTTTATAATGAGGATTCTAAACTTCAGAAGCAGGTAATCCCACCGAAATTCAGCAGACAGTGTTATGATATATACTTTGACCTTAAGCCCTCTCATGTCTTTCAAGGTCATATTCACTGAATAGTAAAACCAGGTGTAAGAAAAGGGACTGAAAATTTTTGCAAACAGAGATGACATAAATATGCCTGTGCTCCCAGGCCTGTTTGCATGTTAACAGGGACCAAGAAACCTTATGTCAAAATAATGACACTACAGGGAATTGCCTTCAGGCGCCAGTGAGCAGGAAGAAGAATAATATATCAGGACACTAGTCCCTGCTCAGCATCTGAGAATTCATGTTGCATGAACAGATGATGACACCAGCTATGTGCAAGCATGGTCTTCAAATTGGAATTATGTAGGTTCAACCACCTGCTACACACACACACACACACACACACACACACACACACACACAAATTTGTCTCAACAGCAATTCAGCAATTAGGCAAAACATGAACAACATTGTATAGTCTTCTTGTACATATATTGTTTTATTTGCTTCTCAATAAATATGAATTATGAAAACGTTTTTTGTGCTATCCTTTTATTAAGAAAATTGAGATTTAGGGAGTCTGGATTACTTGCTAGTACATGAGTTTCAGGAATTAGAATTAATATTTGAAGCTGACAGATCATTAGTTACAGCAGTGTATTTGTATAAGCATGCCTGACACAACATGGGTATTATAATTAAATATAAAACTAGAAATAATAGCCATTCAAAAATGTTCGTAAGTATGAGATATAAAGAAAACCAAATGCAGGGAACAGCAAAGAGCCCATGGTGAAGTAGCAGATAATTATGAGGCAGGCCAGTGGTACAGGTACTTGGGAAGTTGAAGCAAAAAAATTATAAACCCAAAGCATGCTTATCAAACTTACCTAGACTCTATCTCAGAAATTAAAAATGAAAATGGAAAGGTCTGTGGATATAGCTTGGTGCAACAGCACTTGTCTGGCATTTCAAGGTTGAGGTTTAATTCCCAAGACCATGGTTGGGGGGGAATATAATGAAGGAGATGGAAAGGAAAAAGGAAATAATAAAGGCATCCCGTTTTTTCCTATTGTTAGAAAGAAATAAGTTCTTATAATCTTATTTAAAGATGTTTCTTGAGCTATTAAAAAAAAAAGAAGAGGTAGAAAAGTTCTCATTATTGTCCCAAGTATCTTATAGATAGTTGCCAAGTGATTTCCAGGAGAGGAAGGACACAGATAACGTGCATTTTTTAATTGAAAAGAAAAATTTATTTTGTGAATTTCACATCATGCACCCTATTCCCCCCCATTTCCCACCTTCCCCCGGACCCATCCTTCACCCTTGCAATCTGTCCCAGAATAAAAATATTACAGTTCATTGTGGAAGCTGCAGTGTATCTCAGTATGTCCCATAATATTCCCCTTTGTGCACACATTCTGCTTGCAAATGTTCATTGTAATGACTCCTTGGTCTGGTACAAGTCCCCTGGTTTCTGCTACTCCATCAGTACTGGAACTTCTCTCAGATATGCCGTAACTGTCCTGTGTCTTGGAGATCCTGAAGTCCTGGGTTATGGAACTGACCTCTTCTTGTACTCCAGCAGTTTATCCATGGGGGAGATGTTGGGGTGGGCCAACTCAAAGCTCTGGTTCTGGACCTGCAACCCCCACTTGCATAGCTAGTTCTACTATGGAAAGGTGCTGGGCCTGCTCTCCTGAGTGCTGCAGCATGTGAGGAGGGGAGACAGCTCGCCTGCTCTTGTGACCTCATCTGGGCCGGATCTCCTGTTGGCCAATGGTGGTGAGGGCAAAAGGGAGGGGAGGGAATCTCTCCCTAGCCTACACCACCACATAGCAGACAAAAGGCAGGGTTGACCCTCCCACACTCACTCCCTCAGGGCTGGCTCACCCACAGCCCCCATATCCAGGACCAGCTGTAGTATGCTATCCTGACAGACTACAGAGCCTGCTCTCCAGAGTGCTGCAGCATAGATAGCGAGCATTTTGTGTACTCCCTTGCATACTCTGGCTTCTTCCTTAGGGTCAAGCCTATGGATCTCACTAAATTAACAATAGTTTATAACTTTGTTCAAAATTGACCATTAATAGAAACTGTATATCAAAAATGGGGGGGGGGGAGTAAGTTGTAGGGGTAGAATCCAAAGTAGCAAAACCAAATCCTAAATCCTTGATAAAGTATTAGGGATCCAATACTTTACCTAGTGGCAGGTAAAAAGAAAATTTGGAGCTTCTTAGGCTTCATTCCCCACTTTCTGAAATGCCACTTCCAACATTTTCTGTCTTCACAATATTAATAGAAACGGTAATGTTTTGTTTGTTTGTTTTTAATTTTAATTTTTTATTTCTTCAAGTTACATCTCAATGGCAATCCCCTCCCTACTCCCCTCTCCAGTCCCACCCTCCCACCCTCAACCCCCCATCCTCTTCCCTTTTATTTTTTTAAGTTTAAGGTATATCTTATTTCCCCCAACAGCTCCCCATTTCAGTCCAACAAATGGCTCTTTCTCTTGTAATAATAGATACAATACAAAACAACAGAGGTAATTAGGCCACAGTTATGAGAGTTATATGGCTTAGCATACATTCCCAATGTCCAGTCCATATGTATTTGGTACCTGATTTTAACATTCTACTATCTAACCATCTCCATGAGTTTAAAGTTCTATATCTAACTCAACATTCATACTAACTTGCAACACAATTTTAAAAGCATCTTCCTAGATCTATAACACTCTCTTGACTCCTAAACAACTCAAAATTTAATTATGACACTCTAGCTATCTATTTTTCAACCACCTCAGAGACCTGAGAGAGATAAATATATCTGATTTTATAGGAAGTACAGGGCCTGCAGCTTCCCAAACTAAGAAATGACATACCAGTGGCTGCCTGGACAGTTCCCATCCGTGCAGCTAGGGATGAAGTGTTAAGGTGATGTAAGTATTTATTTAATTTTCCCAAAGAGCACAAGAATTGTGACAAGGTACTTCAATAGAACTAAGGAAATTTTATGCAGACAGACGATAAGATCTATCAGGGCAGTATGCGCATTAGCTAAGATGACCGCCTTCTTAGCTAATAAGATGAGGAGCATGCTCCACATACACCTGAGACTTGGAGTGAACCTTGGGCCTGTATTCAATGATGCCCTAATTGGGTAACACAATTATTGGCAATGCTGATCTCCTGTTGCTTATGCTGGACTCTTAAGGGAATAATAAGATTGTTCTGAGACATATGAATCAGAGGATCTCTGAAGGTTAATGAAAGGTAGCAGAGAAGGGAGACTGTAGTTCTGGTACCAGCTGCTTGTTTCTAATCCAAAAGTGTCTGTCTCCTGTCTCTGCACTTATTACAATTAAATTTGGCAAAGCAGCGGCACTCAGTGCAGGTTTATTTTCTTTCTGGTGGAAGGCTGTGTCTGCGATAAAGGTGGAATAGTGCCTAAGATTCATAGAAACCTTATTGAGAATACAGTTTCCTTTATATATTCTGGCCTCGGGCCTTTCATCTCTCACTTTCATTTAGTATTACTACAAAGCCCTGGACAAATCTGAGTACATACAGATGTCCAAGGCAATTCTATTAAGAGTAACACCTATACAAAGTTCTATATATAAAGACAGGTTTAAAAGGAAAAAAAAAGCGCAAAATAAAACCCCCAAATACCAATCTGAAGTCTGTAAGATTGTGAGGACAGATGAAAGGAAGGACAGCCACAGGAAGAACCCTTGATCACAGTCAAAACAAAGCCTAGTGAACTCACAAAGGTAGAAATGTGAAACATCATGAGGCTCCTGAGTTGTCTTTGTGATATACAAACAAGTCTTCATTAGCATGGGAAATGATGAGGTCCCTTCCACAATGCAAACCAAGTGCCAAGCAGATTCAGTTGCCTATGACCTTATTCAGACCAATCATTCAGTTTCTGATTAATGTCCTGGGATGCTATGGGCACTGCTTATTGTAACCAATGAATCCTAAAACATCAGTTGCTAAATCTAACACCTATGTTGAAATTAGATATTAGTCAAAGATATTGGTTTTGCTTCTCTTTACTAGGGTAGTACTTTATTTCATAGTGACATGGAACAGGGAGGTAGAGGGCCTCCGAGTTCTGATTGACAGTCGGTATAACTTCCATCATTTCAGGACCTATAAAACATAGACAAACATCTCCTATGCAATCCGCTGCATGGACAAATTACTGTCTAAGTGAAATGGAAGATGCTTGTGGAAGACAATAAACCTGTTTTGAATTATTTTCCAATGGACTAAAACTAATAGAAACGGCCATTCTAATTACCTGGCAAATTTGAGCTTTATTGAACTTACAAATTCCCAATTCTTGATTAATTACTGTATCTTTTATATAATGTTTGCTAAATTCAACCTATGTAACTACTAAGAGTTCTGCTTAGATCCTTTCACAAAACTACAAGCATGGGTTTGTCTATCTTCTCTAATCCTATATAGGGTATTTAATGCATCCTTTTTATCACTCCTTTCACACATTCCCCAGTTGATAACAATGTCGCATTTTGTTTTTTTCCCTTTATTTTTATTTCTTCAAGTTACATCTCAATCTCAGTCCCCTCCCTATTCCCCCCTCCAGTCCCACCCTTCCACCCTCAACCCCCCAACCTCTTCCCTTTTTTTTTTAAGTTTAAGGTATATCTTATTTCCCCCTACAGTTTCCCCTTTCAGTCCAACAAATGGCTCTTTCTCTTATAATAATAAATACAATTCAAAACAACAGAGGTAATTAGGCCACAGTTATGAGGGTTATATGGCTTAGCGTACATTCCCAATGTCCAGTCCATATGTATTTGGTACCTGCAATGTTGCATTTTGTAAATGAAGAAGTTTCATTTACGTTTTATTAGCAGTGTCATACAAGTCCCTAACCAACGTTGCTATCAATGTAAGAAAACACCACAGCTGAAACAAATGAATCCTGAAGTCTCAGGTCCACCACAACATAGTGTTTCACCTCATAAAAATAGTAAGTGGTAGGAGAGGAGAGAATTCTCTGTTGCTTGAGATACCATGGATGGCAAAGGCTTTTCTCTCCTTAGAGAGATTGCAGAAAATCTCAAAAGTCAGTGTTTAAACTTATATAACAGGCTGAGGAAAAGAGTACATGTGGATGTGTGCAGAGTGCTTGAAAGCATCACATGACCAACATGACATCATTGCAAGGGGCACTTGTAAGAAACAAGAGGTTACTAAATGGTTCCTAGCTGGGCAGCTATAGTACAACAAACAAACAGACAGACAAAAAACAAAACAAAAAACAAATCAACAAAACAACCAACAAAATCTATTGAAGCTATCACCATAAAAACATATATCCCATGCCAGTCTCTTAAAAACAAAGCAAAGAAAAACAAAAAATAATCCTCAGCCACATCGTTGATTGTAACTAATACTACATTTGTTTTATCAGCAAGTATCTGGACTCTGAGTGTTTTGTAACTTGGCCAATCCGTCGCTATTATTCCTCAGACTTACAATGTGAACTGAGACTTTTCTGAAGGCAAAATATGCCTATTTCTATATCCATTTTTAAAATAATTTGAAAGTTCTGGCCGACTGAATTTCTAATGGTGAATATGGAAATGTTGAAAAGTCAAAATATTTACAGGTTTGCTTCCTGTAATATATACCAAAAATATTCAATATAAAAAAGACTCAAGCAAATTTAATAGCTTCTCCATATACAGGCTGAAAATTTGCTATCTTATTTTTCTCTGGAGCATAAATGAAAATATTTTAGAATATAACTCCTTTCTAAAAAGTTCTTCTAAGCAAGAAAACTAGAACACTAAATACTGAAAAAGCTTTAAACATATGATGTTTATCTGGCTTTATATATAAAAATGAAAGATGGGAGGCAACATAAATATTTAGCAATATCAAATGCATAAACACCCTCTTGATGTAATTTCACACAACTGGAAAAATTGATGTTCATAGTCATGAAAAATAATATAATGTAGAAAATGCTTATGTTGCTATGACAACATTTTTAAAAAGTATACTGAATTCTTTATACAATATTAACATAACTCTTTATGTAACATAAACTAAAAGTCAAACATGATGCATAGGAAATTAGGGAACAAACCAAATACTAATTTTTTTCTATTTTTATGTGATGAGAAAATGGTTGCTTTTGTTCTTGTTACTTTAATTGTGTGTGTTTTCTCATAATTTCTTGCATGGATGAGTTTTATAATGGAAACTATCTGACCTTTTATTTCAATGAGTAGGGAGTGAATTATATTTGTAAAAGTAAGTGTGATTAATGCAATTATCATCTGCAATCAGCACTCTAAGTTAACATCTTCATGACCTATGCAATAACTACACAATCATCAATGTCTATAACATGCTAAGTGGCTCCTTAATCCCCCAGCAAAGCATACAACTAGATTTGTTATCCTTCCCTATATGTAAGCTAAATGTTTTGAATCTTTAAACTGATATAGTAAAACATCAATATCTCTGTCATCATCATTACCCTTTATCTTGTCAACATCTTAGTTTAGACAAGTCACATAGATACAGAAAAATCTCTCGTCTGTCAGGCTGCCTATGCACTGTTTCAGACCAGTCCCTTAACAAATTTAAAATATTCTTGCATGCTTTATGTTTGGTGAAATACTCCAGATAAATTTTTCTTTGAGGACTCCTCCTTGTCACTGGCCATTTTCTTCTAAAGTTTAAAAATGCCATGTTATCTAGTGAAAGGGTTCCCTAAGTGAAAGACTCCATCGGCCATAGCTTACTGAAGGAATTCTTGTTCTATTGGCACATATTAATGTGACTTTGCTTAATGAGTGTCTGTTACCTTCATCCTCAGGAAAGTCAGATTATAAGATGCTACTTTCAGTATAAGGTTATCTGGTTCATTGACCCAATTTACATGTTTATTTTTATTGTATCTTTAAATCTGTAAAGGCAAATCTCATTCTTCAAATCTTGATTTGGTGACTTTTTCTTCATTTATTAATTTATTTGTTTATTTTATATCTCAATCACAACCCCATTCCCTCCTCTCAGTCCTACCCTCTCACCCACTTCCCTCATATTCTCCAACCTGGTACCCACCCACTCTGGCACATCAAATCACCTGCTCTTTCACCGAAGCAAGACAAGTCAATTCTGCTAGGAAAACAGGATCCTGAGGGAGGCAACAGAGTCCAAGTCAGAGTAGTCCCCGCTCCAATTGTTATGGAATCCACTTGAGAATCAAACAACTCATCATCTTCATACATGTAGTGGGCCTAGGACTAGTCCACGGGTATTCTTTGGTTGGGGCTTCAGTCTCTATGAACCCTCCATGTGCTCAAGTTAATTGGTTATGTAAGTCTTCTTGTGGTGTCCTTGACCCCTCCAGCTCCCTCAATCCTTCCCCTAACTCTTCCACAAGACTCCCTGAGTAATTTTTTCCTATTTCCTGAAAGCATCCACAAAAGAAGCAGCCAGATTTTGCTTAATAATTACATTGGATTATTGAACATTTCAAAAATGTTCATATCATCAGAATCATCAGAATCTCTACTATCAAAAATCATATTTACAACTCATCTTCCCACTGAATTTTCACATTTATTTAATTTTGTTTGCTTATAACCTCAGACTCTGCCACACTCACAACAGGTGGTAAAATTGTCATATTACTAATATTTAGGCTACCAAGTATGGCTTTTGACTAAAAAGGACACTATATATATTCATAAAAATTCTAATTCTATGGTCATGCCCATCCGTATAGCCCTCTAAAGATGTTATTGTCACTAAAACCACATGACCAGCTAGCTTATCATGGTTGTCATCATTAGTGATATAATACCCCAAAGCTTTTAATTCTTAAATGTCTAATTTCCTGGAATATTCTCACCCTTTCCTTAATAGATCTTGTCAAAGATAACTAGTTATCTGTACAAAATAGTGCAGAGCTCTATCCTCAGATCATAGGAATTATACATGCAAGATATGCAAACTGCATATGTGACTTTCAAACTACAAGAAATGCAAACTGTGGAACATGAACCAACTTCAATTTCCAATGGAAGAGAAGGTTTTGAAACTTCAAACCCGGTTTGACTGGTCCTTCCATTCTTTATTGTGCTAAGGATCCTTAAAACTCCAGTCTATATTTCTGTTAAAGGAGAGAGACCTGGAAAAGGAACAGTTGCAAAGACCTTCATATTAAACTCAACCGGCATCAAGAAAAAAAAAGGAAGACCTAGAGTGAAAGAGATAAATGAATATAATCAAAATAATCTCTTACCATTCTGAAAATGTTAATAATGTAGGGTCTACAACGAAGGGAGGCATTTGTTGAGCTCATTTACCATGGATTTTGCTAAGCTACCACTGAAATTACTCAGTCTAGACAATCAGCAAAAGAGCCCTGAAAAATGAGATGTAGAAGAGTAGATTGGGCCAGAGGTATCTGGTATTCTGAGCAGAGTTCCGGTGGCCATCAGAGAGGAAGTCAGGGAGCTGTGCTTGCTAACAGAAACTCTAACTCACTTAGCACTGTCTCCAGACCTGACCGTGTCTTTGTTTCCCTTAACCCTGCACCTGATTTGGTTAGAAAAACTGCCCCAGACAGACACTTTTCATTTAACATCTCTCCCTGGGTCTTTTTTATTTCCTTATTTTTAATGCAAATCATTAGTTCGGCCCTGGCTTCTTGGATAGAATTTGTCAGTTATCATTTTTTCCTCATATATAAACATTTAAATCCTATGATCAACTTCAATAAGTCACTTAGATTGGATTTTGTACCATTTAAATACTTTTAAAACTAGCACAACAAGTTTTCATTTAAAAAGAAATGCACGATGAATCAGTTTATGAAATAAAGGAAGCATGAAATAAAACATAAGAGGAATGAGTGTTGGGATAAGGGTTAGACTTTGGGGTCAGACCTGGCCCTCAGCTCTTACAAAGGCTTAGGCTTGTTGTATAACTTCAAGCAGGTAAAACATTTAACATTTTAACTTTACTTTTCCTTTTGTTCTTTACTACTGTAATTTTAAATCAAGTCACCTCCATGTTCCCTCTAGATTCAACTTTTTACTAAATCATGTTTCCAGCCATTACCTGAATCAGGGCACCCAGCCTCTACCTAGGATATTAGTACAAATGGCCTGTTATGTCCAGCAGTCTCCAGCTCAACCTGTGAACTAGATTTCTGATCTCACACAACATCCTCCACAGCAAGTTGTGACCCCTGGATACATGCAATTGTCAAGCCACACCAAATAAGAGAACAGTCTTAACAGTGAGAATGGGATAGTGTGGATGTCTTTTAGAGATGTTAAGCCAGGTATGATCAGCACATCAGGAATGGCATGAGTGTGAGGGAAAAGGGAGATGATGAGTTGAAGGTAGTTGCCGATGGACTGAGAGGCAGTGGGTGCTGCCTTCTACTTTGGGTACATTAATCCGAACTGTTAACTTTAGAAGGTGGAATGCTGCCTTCTTCCTCATAGTTACGGTAAAGATTCAGTAAGCTGATATAGATTCTGATGCTGGTACACATGAGCGGGGGCGGGATGCATTTGATTTTTTTTTTTTTTAACAGTTAGATGAAATTAGAATTGCTATTTTGGTCCTACACCATGAGAAACATGGAGTTGAAGCTGTTAGAAGTAAGGACAAATGTTGTTCTGATTTCTTCCCTTTCCACTCTACTCTTCCTATTTCCAGCCATACCGTGAAGCAAACTGTAGTAGAACTGTTCTGTGACCAGAGTTCAAGTCACCAACAGGTTTACAGTATTTGGGACGTGTTTAACATACTACAGGGCTTAGTTTTTAATGAAAGCTTAGCACTTTCAGTAATATCCAACAAGGAATAAGTTCAGAAAGTTTGGGAAGGCCAGTGAGAAGACCATGAATGTACTATAGTGGGAACGCTTGTGAATTGGTGTAAACACTGCTTGTCTAGAGGAGAGAATGATAAAGGTTGTGTTCAGAGACACTACAGGGTGACTTAGGGTTCTATTGCTGGAAAGAGACTCTGGCCACAGCAACTCTTATAAAAAAAAAGCATTTAATTGAGCTGACTTACATTTTAAAGGTTTAGTCCATTATCATCATGGTTGAAAGCACGGCAGTGTGCAGGCAGACATGGTGCTGGAGAAGGAGCCAAGAGTTCTACATCTGGATCAGCAGGCATCAGGAAGGGGGAGAGGGAGAGACCTGGCTCCAGCATCTGAAACCTCAAGCCCACCCCTACTGACACACCTCCTCTAACCAAACTTCATCTACTCAAACAAGGCTATCCCTCCTAGTAGTGCCACTCCCTATGAGGCTATGGGGACGATTTTCATTCAAACCACCACATTCCACTTGCTGGCCCCTATAGGCTTATAGCCATATCAGAATGCAAAAAAAAGAAGAAGAAAAGAAAAAGAAAAAGAAAAAGAAAAATGCTTCCAGTTCAACTTCAAAGTCTATCAGTGCTGGGGCTGGGAGAGAGAAAGGAAACTGAGTGCAGTGGGATCTCTGGGACAAAGGGGAGACCTGTGAGAGAATAGGCTCCTGCAAGGATATATAGATTACTAGCTCAGAATTCTAGCAGTGGTGGATATGGAAACTGAGGAAGTCACCTCCTAAAGCCAGGCAGGACTGCCAGTGGAGGGACAGGGACACCAATCCACTAACAAAACTTTTGACCCAAAATCTGCCCTGACTCCAAGATTTGTAGGGAAGAAGATGGAGCAGAGGAAATGGCCAACCAATTACTGGCCCAACTTGAGACCCACCTTATGGGAGAGAGCCAACCCCTGACACTGTTAATGATGCTCTGCTATGCTTGTAGACAGGAGCCTAGCATGACTGTCCTCTGAGAGGCTCCACCCTGAAAAGGATCTAAACAGATGCTGAGACTCACAGCCAAACACTGGACTGAAACCTGGGAGTCTTGTGGAAGAGTTGGGAGGATAGAGGCACCACAAGGGGACAAGAACTATACAACAAGACTGATAGAATTAAGTCAGCTAGGCCCATGGGAGCTCTTAGAGATTCAACCATCAACTTGGACTGAACCCAGGCCCCCTACATTTATGGAATTGAGGGGTATCTTGGTCTTTATGTAGGTCCGCTAGCAATTGGAGTTGGGGCTGTCCCTGACTTGGACTCTGTTGCCTACAGTTGGATAACTTTCTCCTAGCTGGGCTGTATCATCTGGCTTCAGTAGAAGAGGATGAAGTTAGTTCTGATGCAATATATAGTACTGGGGAGGGCTGATGGGAGGGTGTCCCTTCTCTGAGAAGAAGGGGAGGGGAGAATGGGGGCAGAGGATTGAGGATTGGGAGGAGAGAAGGGAGGGTCTGGGATCTGGATGTAAAATGAATAAATAAATAAATTAAAGGGGAAAATGCATAGTCAGGCCAACCACAGTAATACACCAGTCCCTGGTACCAACTTCTGTGTTAGTTAGGGTTCTGTTGTGAAGAGATACCATGACTAATGGCATTTCTGCTTATAAAGGAAAACATTTCATTGGGGCTGGCTTGCATTTCAGAGGTTTAGTTTATTATCATCATGGCCAGAAGCATGGTGCTCCAGAAGGGAGCAGGAATGCAGGGCTACTGTAAGGTTTCTAGCTTGTTTTGAGTGAAAAGTGGTGGCATTCAGAGAGGAGAGCAGAAGACATTTCTGCATTAAGTCTGACATGGCTGTGAGCCATCCAAATGTCAAACATATGATTAGACATGGGAATTCTCAGAATCAGAATCAATTTGAAAACTCTAGAAACATAGCCTGCCGATCATAAATTATAAGTGAAGCCATGGAAAATCATGCCATTCTCTAAATGAAAAGATACTGAAGGAGTCAAGAACCTAGGAAATGAGTATGGAGCTTTCTAGCACCAGTAGTCTAGAAATAGAAAAGAATCAATAAGACAAGAACAGATTACAAAGATTCACAAGCAAAATCTGGAGAAATTTTAGTTCAAAAGCCAAGAGGAAAGTATTTCTAGCAAGAAGTGATCAGCAATGTTAAATATAATTGAATCATGAAAAGGATGAATCCTTAGAGGAAAACAGTTTCAATATTTATACCATTTTCATATAACATTATTATAGTGCTCGCTTCGGCAGCACATATATTACATTATTATAAATAATTTTCAACTCTATAAAATCAACAGAACAAAATAAGAAACAAACAGCTATAGTCTCATAGCCCTATAGATAACCCTAGATATGCCCAAGAGTACTTCTTGGCACACATATCCTGGATATTTTGAATATCACACTCATAAGCAATATGGCTCTTCTAATTTTTTGCTTAAAAATAATTTACTATAGTCTTATTTGTTGCAAAATTAAGTGGCTTGTTGAAAGCCTTTTGCAGTCTGTTTTAGACATGGATGGTAATGAGATACAATTGACAACAGAAAAATCCATAGTATGTATGGTTTTGTCAACATTGAATAAAAAATATAAATAAATAAAAACTATAATTGTCCAAGAGGAAGCTCAGTTAAAGAAATACATTAACTCAATAGGTTTGTGGGCATTTCTGTGTGGCATTTTTCTTGATTCATTATTATTATGGAAGACTTCATTCCATTGAGGTCATTATCACCACTGGGCAGGGTAGTAGTCTTGGGTAGTACAAGAAATCAGACTCGGAATTAGTCGCAAGCCTATCTCTTGGTAGGAAAAGCCCCTTGCTCCAACTCTAGACAGAATGCTGTCCAAAAAGGACAAAACCTGGAAGCAGGTAAGTCGACAGCCTAGCTCTGCCAGACAGGGTAGGTAAGTCCTTCATAACCCCTGCTCTACAGTCAATGTCTGTCAGAGAAACGGGGCCAAAGGACTGAAGATAGATGCTGTAATGTATGGAGAGAAAATGGGAACTGTCCAGGCAGCTACTGGTATGTCATTTCTTAGTTTGGGAAGCTGCAGACCCTGTACTTCCTATAAAATCAGATATATTTATCCCTCTCAGGTCTCTGAGGTGATTGAAGAACAGATAGATAGAGTCTCATAATTTAATTTTGAGTTGTTTAGGAGTCAAGAGAGTGTTATACATCTAAGAAGATACTTTTAAAATTGTGTTGCAATTAGTATGAATGTTGAGTCAGATATAGAACTTTAAACTCATGGAGATGGTTAGATAGTAGAATGTTAAAGTCAGGTACCAAATACATATGGACTGGTCATTGGGAATGTACGTTAAGCCATATAACCCTCATGACTGTGGCCTAACTACCTCTGTTGTACTGTATTGTATTTATTATTATAAGAGAAAGAGCCATTTGTTGGACTGAAAGGGGAAACTGTAGGGGGAAATAAAATATACCTTAAACTTAAAAGAAAAAATAAAAAGGGAAGAGGATGTGGGGTTGAGGGTGGGAGGGTGGGACTGGAGGGGAAATAGGGAGGGGACTGCTATTGAGATGCAACTTGAAGAAATAAAAAATAAAGGAAAAAAAATTGAATGACAATAAAGGCTCAACATAACCAAACCTATGTGACACAATGAAAGCTGTGCTACAAGGACAGTTCATAGCACTATGTGCCTTCAAAAAGAAAATTGTGACAGCTCATATTAGCAAATTACCAGCTAAACTGGGTGAATTGGAAAAAAAAGAAGCAAACTCTCCCAAGAGGGGCAGAAGGCAGGAAATCATCAAACTTAGTGCTGGAATCAACAACTTAGAAACAAAAAGAACTATACAAAAATCAATGAAACCAAGAGTTGGTTCTTCGAGAAAATCAACAAAATAGACAGACCCTTAGCTAAATTAACTAAAAGGCAGAGGGAAAAAACACAAATCAACAAAATCAGAAACAAAAGGGAGAAATAACAACAGACATTGGAGAAATCCAGAGAATATTTGGGTTACTTTAAAAAACTATACTCCACCAAATTTGAAAACTTAAGCAAAATTGCCAATTTTCTTGATAGATTCAACATACTGAAGCTAAATCAAGATGAGATTAACAGATTAAATAGCCCTATAACCTCTAAGGAAATGGAAACAGTAATAAAAAATCTCCCAACCAAAAAGAGCCCAGGGCCAGATAGTTTTAGCACGGAATTCTACCGGACCTTCAAAGAGGAGCTAACGCCAATACTCTTCAAACTTTTTCAAGAAACAGAATCATAAATAGCATTGCCAAACTCAGTCTATGAGGCCACAGTCACCCTGATTCTTAATCCACACAAAGACCCACCAAAGAAAGAGAACTTCAGACCAATCTCCCTCATGAACATAGATGCAAAAATACTTACTAAAATACTAGCAAACCAAATTCAAGAATACATCAAAGTATCATATACCATGAACAAGTAGTCTTTATCCCAGGAATGCAGGGATGGTTCAACATACAAGAGCCTATCAACGTAATTCATCATATAAACAAGATGAAAGAAAAAAAACACATGATAATCTTGCTAGATACAGAAAAACATTTGACAAAATCCAACATATCTTCATGCTAAAAGTTCTGGAGAGAACAGGCATACAAGGACCGTACCTAGAAATAATAAAGGCAATATACAGCAAGCCAGTGGCCAACATCAAAATAAATGGAGAGAAACTTGAAGCATTTCCTCTAAACTCAGGGACAAGGCAAGGATGCCCACTTTCAACATATCTCTTCAATATAGTACGTGAAGTACTTGCTAGAGCAATAAGACAACTAAAGGAGATTAAGGTGATACAAATCAGATACAAAGAAGTCAAATTATCCCTATTTGCAGACAATATGATAGTATACATAAGTGACCCCAAAAATTCCACCAGAGAACTCTGACAGCTGATAAACACTTTCAGCAAGGTGTCTGGATACAAAATTAATTAAAAAAAAAAACAGAAGCCCTTCTTTATACAACAAACAAATGGGCTGAGAAAGAAATAAGGGAAACAACCCCTTTCACAATAGCAACAAACAATATAAAATACCTGGGGGTAACTCTAACCAAGCAAGTAAAGGATCTGTACAAAGAGAACTTCAAGCCCTTTAAGAAAGAATGGAAGAGGCCTTTAGAAGATGGAAAGACCGCCCATGCTCATGGATTGGTAGGATCAACATAATAAAAATGGCTATCCTACCAAAAGCAATATATAGATTCAATGCAATTCCTATCAAAATACCAACACAATTCTTTATAGACCTGGAAAGAGCTATTCTCACTTTTATACGGAACAGAAAAAAAACCAAAATAAGTAAATCAATCCTGTACAATGAAAAAACATCTGGAGGTATCACCATCCCAGATTTCAAGCTGTACTACAGAGCAATAGTAGTAAAAACAGCATTGTATTGGTATAAAAACAGACCAGTAGATCAATGGAATCGAATTGAAGACCCAGAAATGACCCACACACCTATGGCCACCTAATTTTTGACAAAGAAGCCAAAACTGCACAATGGAAAAAGGACAGCATCTTCAACAAATAGTGCTGGTCCAACTGGATGTCCACTTGTAAAAGAATGAAATTAGACCCATACTTATCACCTTGTACAAAACTTAAGTCAAGTGGATCAAAGACCTTAACATAAGGCCTGACATACTAAATCTACTAGAAGAGAAAGTGGGGAAAACCCTTGAACTCATTGGCACAAGTGACAACTTCCTGAACAGAACACCAACATCTCAGAACCTGAGACCAACAATCAATAAATGGGACCTCATGAAACTGAAAAGCTTCTGTAAGGCAAAAGACAGTCATTCGAACAAAACGGCAGCCTACAGACTGGGAGAAATTCTTCACCAACCCCACATCTGACAGAAGGTTATTATCCAAAATCGACAAAGAACTCAAGAATTTAAATGCCAAGAAACCAAATAATCCAATCAAAAAATGGGGGACAGAGCTAAATAGAGAATTCACAAAGGAGGAATCCCTAATGGCTGAGAGACACTTGAAGAAATACTCAACATCCTTAATCATCAGAGAAATGCAACTCAAGACTCTGAGATTCCATCTCACAACTGTCAGAATGGCTAAGGTCAAAAACTCAAATGACAGCACATGCTGGTGAGGTTGTGGTGAAAGGGGAACCCTCCTCCATTGATGGTGGGAGTGCAGGCTTGTACAACCACTATGGAGGTCAATGTGGTGATATCTTAGGAAACTTGGAATAGCTTTGCCTCAGGACCCAGCCATACCACTTCTGGGTATACACTCAAATGACTCCTCACAGTATCATAAGGAAGTTTCCACATCTATGTTCATAGCAGCCTTATTTGTAATAGCTAGAAACTGGAAACAACCCAGAAGTCCCTCAACCGAAGAATGGATTAAAAAACTGTGGTACAACTACACAATGGAATATTACTCAGCTATCAGAAACAATGAAATTATGCAATTTGCAGCCAAATGGGTGGAACTATAGACGCTCATCCTGAGTGAGCTCTCCCAGACTCAGAATGATGTACATGATATCTATTCACTTATAGTAGGATTTTAGCTATATAGAAAAGGATATGGGTACTACAACCAATGCACCAAAGGGAACATGGACATAGACTTTTTATTTATTTTTATTTGTTTGTTTATTTATTTGTTTGTTTTTTAGTTTTCTCTCCCTCTCAATGAGACACTTTTCACTGGTGGTACTGCCTCGTAGACCTCCAGTGTATGAGAAGGCTCTTGGCCCTCATATGACCTCTGAACTGGGGTGAGAGACTGTTACGTAGGGTCACTCCACTCCAAAGGATTGGGATGGAAGGGTTAGGGTGCAAAAACCAAAAATGAAATGTGAAGTTTCAGCCTTTTGCTACCAATTGTCATAAACTGTTTTGGATAATTAAGAAATGCAAACTAATAGTCATGCAAGCTTGTCATTTTGTTAGGTACTATGACAGTGTATTATAGTTATTTTCTAAGCCAGTCAGAAATCAAGTTGCTAAGAAACAGGCAACATTTGCTTATCTAAATGTAAGGGATAGATAGGGTATCTTCAAAACCTGAAGAGATCTGCAGAATATGGCATTCAAAGATGCTTTCTTAACTTTAGATTTTTTGATATCGAGACATGTCAGTTCCTGACAGCACCCCCTATTCTACTCCAAGTAGAAGATGAGCATTGAAGAATCTCCAGTGGGAGATGATTGAATTAGTGGCAAGCCTATCTCTTGGCAAGAAAAACCCCCTGCTTCAACTGTAGACAGAATGCTGTCCAAAAAGGACAAAACCTGGGAGCAGGTAAGTCGACAGCCTAGCTCTGCCAAGACAGGGTAGGCAAGTCTTCACAATTCCTGCTCTACAATCATTGTCTGTCAGAGAAACAGGGCCAAATGGCTGAAGATCGATGCTGTCATGTATGGAGGGAAAATGGGAACTGTCCAGGCAGCCACTGGTATGTCATTTCTTAGTTTTTGAAGCTGCAGGCCCTGCACTTCCTATATAATCAGATATATTTATTTATCCCTCTCAGGTCTCTGAGATGGTTGCAGAATAGATAGCTAGAGTCTCATAGTTAAATTTTGAGTTGTTTAGGAATCAAGAGGGCATTCTGGATCTAAGAAGATGTTTTTAAAATTGTGATGCAAGTTAGTATGAAAGCTGAGTTAGATATAGAACTTTAAACTCAAGGAGATGGTTAGATAGTAGAATGTTAAAGTCAGATGCCAAATACAAATGGACTGGACATTGGGAATATATGCTAAGCCATATAACTCTCATAATTGTGGCCTATTTATTTCTGTTGGTTTTGTATTGTATTTATTTTTATAAGAGAAAGAACCATTTGTTGAACTGAAATGGGGAGCTGTTGCGGGGAAAAAGATATACCTTAAACTTAAAAAAAAGGGAAGAGGATGGGGGATTAAGGGGCAAGAGGGTGGGAGGGTGAGAGTGGAGGGGCGAATAGGGAGGAGACTGTGATTGAGATGTAACTTGAAGAAATAAAAAAAATTATTTGTTACTCTCTTGAGAGTCACAATAGTAGAGATGGTTGGATTACAAATTGAAAATCACAACAGTTGATCTAAGGCTTTTGAACTCAAAGGTTCAGTGTGTTATCTGTGTTGTCAACAATATTATGCTCATTGCCACTCAACTTTCTTCATATCTTTTGGTTTATGAGTGAGACTATCAAATACTACATAGTTCAGTTTAGTTTTTCGATGCTGTGATGGGTATTTTTTATCTGACTAAGTCAACTTGAAGGAGATGGAAAGTATGGTGTCACAGGCATGTCACAGCTTCTTCCTCAGTAAGGAAGCAGAGGCAGACGAATGCCTGCACCTAACCAGCTTTTTCCTTTCTCTTTTTTAATTCAGCCCTTCAGGTGGTGCCGACCACATGTTAAACATCTCTGGAAATTGCCTCAAAGATACATTTGCAGGTTATTCCAAATCTAGTTGAGTTGATGAGGAAGATTAGACTTCATCCTATGAGAGGCCTCAGGAATATTTTGCTAAGGGAGAAAACTTTTAATGTGTGACTCTGTAGAGAACATTTGGATAGTTAATCACCCAACCCTAATACCTGAAAGAAAAATATATGACAAAACTAATAGGGAAAGTTCTTTATTCAAATTATTACTGTATTGCCTGAATTCATGACAACTTGTAATTTTCTTTCTTGTAGCCCTCACTATAATTTGCTTCATTTAGTTCAAAGAAGGGAAAGTTACATTTTTTTTTCTGTGATTACTGTAGCCACTTCTGGAGCTGCTTTCCTGGGTTAAACATTGTATAATGTCAACCTAAAGGCGTATTCTTGGCAAGAAGAATCTAAAAGGTTAACGTTAAGTTTGATCATCTTTCCTTGTGACCTCTTGGGTGATCTTGCTCAGAACATGCAGAGTATACAAAACCACCTCCTCCTACTCGTGCCATCCTGCCACCATCCTGCTCTTTAAATGTTCCAATCCCCAAAATAGATATTTCTAAAGATCAGTGTTGGAATTCAGGATCCACAGTCCAAATTTTCATGTGGGAAAGAAATTTTCTGAGTCACAAAAGCTCACTCTATTTGATTTTTCTCTATCCCATCAGCACTGTTATGTTATCTTGAACTTATTTTCTTACTCCTAAACTCTGATTTTCTTAAAGAAATAAGCCCAATTGATATCCTATAAGGGTCAAGATGGTTTCTGAGGCTATGAGAATCTCATGGACAGGAATATATCTTTTGCTTTGAAATCTGGCTGTATAATTCTTTTGCTTTGAAGTCCATGTGATATCTCCACCTCTCATGGTGCAGCAGCGTTAGCCCCTACCCCATCTAGTTCTACTGCCTAATGCCTGTGGCTGCAGGGCTCTGTGGACTCCATTTTGCTTCTTCTTGTTTATGAGCTATGGGCAGTATATGTTTTCCCTTCTGATAGCCTTCTGGAGACTACCTATCTCCTCAGACATATAGTCTTGCAGTTCAGGAAAAGAATTTGCCAGGAATCTTTTCTGCCTTTCAGGCTAGGATATGAGATAGCCCAGGTAGTTCCAGGATTCTTTCAGATGTATGCATTTAAATAGATTTTGATATATTTCTCTCCCTCCACTGACTTAGGTAAAGACACAAACTATGTCTAATTCACCTTAGAAATTTCCAGAGAAAGGCTTATAATTGCCTTTTAATCCATGTTGAATAAATAGAAATAAAGGACATTTAAAAAATTCTAAATATGATCCTTGTAAGATATTTTGTGACAATAAGTATGTGGTGAGTGTAAAATTGGATTAATAAAGACTGAGATTGTCAAGTTACAAGGGAATTAAAATCAAGTGTAGGATAATGTTAAAAATCAAAGAATTGAGTAGTTTCACTAGTAGGTATTTTTGTTTGATGCTAAATTTTTAACTTGTTCTAAGAGTAATTCAATATATAAAAATGTAGCTATGTTTATATAATATTCATTTTATTATTTAAATCATTGACTGTACTACATTTTTTCATGAAGTCAACAACATTATGTATATTTTTTATATTGCCAAGATAGAATTTATTATCTTTTTAAATTTTATATTTATGTTTTGTACTCCCAAGAGAGAATATTCTTAGCTCCCAATGAATGCACAGTAAGTATTTATTAAGTGAGTGAATGAAAACAAAGAATGAGTAGATTCTTGTTTATTTCAGTTTTAATATCTGAGTGTGAATAAAGTCAGTAATACAAATAATTAATCATAATTATAATTAACTAATGAAAACATATGTTAAAGACATTTTCAGATATAAAAATGAAAAGTTTTAATTATTTGTACTAATGTCTTCTTGGCTGAAAATGAAGAATATGTGTATATGTATAAAAATCTTTTCTATTTATTAATCATCTATCATCTATCTATCTATCTATCCATATATCTATCTATCCATCGATATTATATCTACAGACATCTGTAAATATTGTTATGTTTAAAGACCACTACTAACATTTAGCAAGATCTGAGTTGCTACTGATCTCTCTGCTCCAGTCTATTACCACATGAATCATATGGCTTCTACTGATCTACACATGGTCTCCATCCAGAAGTTAGAAAGTAACTCCTATTATCCCCTAACTGGAATATTACACACACACACACACACACACACACACACACTCACACACACACACA
>CAJQZJ010017430.1:595713-669931 GCA_907164525.1 Lophiomys imhausi | reverse complement strand
CACACACACACACACTCACACACACACACACACACACACACACACACTAATTTAACAACTGTTAACACAGAATTGTCATCCACAGACTCCAATCTCATCATTTAGACTATAATACACGCAGTTCCTTCGGCCTGTAGTCTAACAAATTCCATCAATTACTAAACATAGTATCCTAAATTGCGTCTTGTGTTTCCCCATCAGGTTTCTTTGTCATTTTGTAGTCTGTGCTCCATTTAGAAATGAACATGTAGGAACTGAAACTAGGTTCTTGCTGTCTAGAAGAGTACTTAAGTAACACACCTCCATTTGTTGAAATTATTAGCCATTCTGCAGGGAAATAGGTTTGTGCCTGTTTCCAAATCCAGGTTTATTTTCCCAAAGGGTATTTTATTTTACCCAATTTTAGTTTAAGGTTTTTTTTGTACTATTTTGAGGATTTTTATATTTATGTTGCTGAGTACTACCCATAATTTTCCTTTAGATTATTTATTTATGCAGCTTTGTAGTAAGGTAGCTGGGACTCTATGGTTCTCTAGGAAAAGCTCTTTCTGTTTCTGAATTCAAGAAGAGATTATAGAGTGAATTCTGGCTTTTTTTTTTCTTCTTGGAGTGTTATGGAATCAGTTGGTGAAATCAGTTTGGCTCAATGCTTCAGGAGACACTTATTTATTATAGATAAAATTTGTTCAGCTTATAAAGGTTTATTTAGATCACCTATGTCTCCTATGAGTTCTCTTGTGTTTCTTAGGTAATTAATACATGTCACAAAAATGTGGCATTTGCACACATTGAGAGTATCATTTTATTATCCTCTAATTTTCATAAGCTCAGTAATCATCTATCATTTCAAGTCTTAGGGATTTGTATCCTGCTTCCTTTTCTGTCCTTTCTTCCTTGCCTTGCCTCTCCCTGCCCTGCCCTGTCCTCCCCCCCCCAACCCTTTCCTTTCTTTTCTAGTTTAACTAGGAGTTTATTATTATTATCCTTTTCAAAGAATCAGTTTTGGCTTCCCTAAATGTTCTATCTATCTATCTATCTATCTATCTATCTATCTATCTATCTATCCATCATCCATCTATCTGTCATCTACCTATTTATCTATCACTTATAATATATCTGCCAATAGATTTATTCAAGGATATCTGCTCTAATCTTTGCATTTTTAAATTTTGATTTCCTGACTTACTATTCTTTCCATTCTGTTTCTAAGTTTAAAATTAAAAATTAAGATTTTTCTTTTGTCTTATACAGTTAGTACCATGACATTTCTTCAAATCTCTTTTCAGCACACTGGCTTTTACAACGTATATATTTTACATATGTTTAAAATGCTTTATGATATCTTGACAGTTCTGGTGCTGAGTAGTGAATACAGGGTATGGAGCATGTTAGACAAGTGTTCTACCACTTTGAACTAATACTCCAGTCTCTGACTTACTGAGGACGAGCTTTGCTGGTACCAAAGCTGGTCAGAGAGTAATAGACTAGAATATCAGTGAGCCCTTCCTCCATCATCAGCATCTTTTAAAACAAATAAATGAAAGTACAGGGTTTTGGTTACTGGTGGAAAGAGCTACACCTGACCCATTTCTCTGGTCCTAGGTAGAGACATTTTAATCTACCTCGAAGATCTTAAGATCAATCTCTATACAGAAGTATTCTGGCAAAAAAAAAAAAGACATACCATTATATTCTAACATAAAACATCTTTTCTTTTTTCCCAAGAGTGGTCTGGTCTGTAATGGTTCTTTGGGCCCTGACTCACTTTCACACTTGAGAATGACCCAGTTTGCATGTAATAAACTCTACCCATCTTCTATGCTATGCTATGCTCTGTGTATCTCATCAGAATTGTTTTCAAAGAAATTACAAGGTGGGGAATTGAAGGCAATCCATAGGGAGTCCTCACTATGTACCACTACAATGTAGCTTAGTCTGGCCATAAATTTACTAGACAACCTAAGAGAGCTTCAAATTTGCAATCCTCCTAGGTCTGAGGATGAAAAGCCTCCACTTTTGGGATTAAAGGCCTGCGCCACTATAACTATTTTGACTCACTTTTTTCATAAGTAGGTTGAGAAGAATAATATTTAACTTCTAAATACTGAGGGATTCCCCACCTACATTTTTGCTATTGATTTCTAGTATAGTCTATTGTGGTCTGAGAATATATTTTGTGTAAATTTACTATTTTAAATTTATTTGGGCGTGTATCATGTATCATGAATTATATTTCAGTAAATATTTTAGGTCTTACTTTTGCTGTTATTTTCTGTTACATTTGATAAATTTTAATAAAAACAAGCTGATTGATAGAACTGTTTAAATCATGTATACCTTTATTGATAATCTACCCACTGCATCCATCAATCATATAGAGAGGTGTTATAGAATCCAAGTGTAAAAAGTCTGGCTTTCCATTCAGTTCTATTAGAACTTTGAATTAAGAGATAGTTTATTTATCATACTACTTATCATTTAATGAGGGATTTTTTTATTATTTTAAAGTTGTGCTTTAACAATCACTGTTTAACTCTAGGTCATTTTTCAGGCCCCTGGAAGAAATCTTTGTACTCAAAAGCAATCATTCTCAACTTCATACTCATTAAAGTTGTTTATTTTCGTGACTTTGTAGAATGAATACTTAAAGTTATTCATTATTGTTAATGGTCAGTAAGATCTCTGCTTGGTTACCTGAGAAACCAGTTAACATTAGACAGACATCTTTGAAACAATTAGGCACAATGAATAAGCCCATCTCTGCTAGGGGCTCTCTCCATGCCTAGGGATACTTTCATTATCAGTTAGGTGATGCCATTTCTGTCTCTGCCTCCCCTGTACACTTTAACTGCTTGTCTACATGCGAGCTGAAGGTGAGAATGAATGGCCTTTCCAGATCTTCTGGGCATTCACACAATGCTCCATATGTATACAGCTTGATTCCCGGGAAGGGGTGGAAGAGTTTTAAATCCTGTAAAGGCAGAGGATTCTCCAGATTTTTTTCCTAAGAAAAGCTATCCAGCTAGTGTATTGTTTCCCCTAAACATTACTGACCACTTCAGACAGCTATGAAGTTAACATGTTTGTTATAATTGTTTTCAACAAGTACCTCTAGAGAAAAAGGCTTTTTACACTGGGCTTGTTCTATCTCAGGTCAATAACAAACAGCCTTGCAACCAGATATTTTCAGGTAAGTGCTAGACAGGTTTAAAAAGCAACTCTTTTGGAATAAGGCTTAGAAAAAGCTGTGAATATATTTCATTCCCATCAGGTGACTTCCAAACTGCACCGGGAAGTTGGTCGATTAACTTTGAGGCCACCTCATGTCTGGAGAGAAGCAAGGAGACGAGGTCAAGTAAAATGTGACAAAGCTCACTGTCTCTAGCAACATTTCCCCATTTTAATATAAGCCTAAAAATGCTACTTCTTACAGGTCTTTCCTACTTTTATTTGATTATTGTTACTTTAATGAAAAAAATTAAGTCTTTCAGTGTTTTACTAATGGCAAGTGCTATGATTGTGATATGCTGGAATCTTTCTACAGTGTCAAAAATCAATTGAGGAACAGTAAACTCACAAGGGATAGCAAGAGGAGTAACAGAAATTTGTCATGAAATCCACCTACCTTGGTAGCTTAGCTGAGTCCAAAGAAGATTCTTTATCCCAATCTTAATTACTAATACTCATATCATACAACATAAACTATATATAATTATATTAAATATATAATTAATAATATAACTATATATATGACTTAACTACATAACACACATATATACATGTATATGTATGAGTTATATGTAAAGTACATATACATATGTAAAGTATATATAAAGTATTATATATGGGATATATATATATATAAAACATATGTGAGTTACAGAATGAATGTTAGAGAGCAGCTACAGCAGAGTAGAGTCCTCCTCAAAATTTGGCTGGGAAAGAGTATATAGATAAGATAATGAATGAGACCAGTGCTGAGAAGTAGCTGTTGGAATCGGTTTTGAGAACAAAGACATAGAATTCAGCTGCAGGGTGAAAGGGTCAAACCATATTTGGAGTAGGGAACTGTCAGGTTTGGGAAGTTGTTCAGGCCTGGGTTCTGATCTAGACAGGCAAATAGGTGAGTGGGCATACACTGAGGAAGTTGCATCAACAAGGAGGACCAAGCTGAGGGAGGGAGTCCTTGGTCATTGACATAGATGCCAGCTATCAGACAATAGGTTGGTGTAGGACTGTGCCATCACAGCGTTAGATGTCTGGCATTTTGTTGGGTCCAGGTAAAGGAATTACATTGTTTTCTCAATCTGGTAGGTCTGATAACTTCCTGGGTCTTCCCTCATGATATTTCAGTGTACCCATGTCCTTCTTCCATTTCAATTTTCCCTAATAAGTGTTTGGAGAAGTTCCCTTTCTATTTAAGGGATAAGTCACTAATAAGTCTGTTCTGTATGGTGGTCTCTAACCGATGATGCAGTTTCTGGGTCCACTCAGGGCCTGTTTTCACCACTCTTCCTCAAAAGTGAGACAAAATGGCTTGTAGAGTAGTATCTTTGGGCCATACACAGATGGAAGAATCATCTGATACAATATGGAATAACTTAGAGCTACCAGAATCAAGCTGTAGCATGATTGTTCATATGATTTATGTGTGTGTGTGTCTATTTGTGGTGAGGGTGCATGTGTATGTGAAGGCCAGAAGTTGATGTGAGATGTGCTCCTTGATCATACTTCTGATATTACATTGATGTATTTATTTTTGCATGCGTGTGTGTGCATGTTGACATATTGTGTATGTGGACGTCAGAGGATAATTTCTACCCGATTGTTCTCAGAGATCAAACTCAGACTTCGCAGCAAGCCCCTCTACATTCTACACAAAGATCCTCTCACTAGCCCCCAGCCATTTACTTTGAGTTAGGGTCTCTTTAAACCTTATGCTTATCAGTGGGGCTGGAGCAACCAACTAGTGAGCTCTGGGGGGATCCACCTGAAAGGAAAATTATCATCTCAGAAACTCCAGGACCAAGTTCTCAGCACAAGGAGATTGATTTGCCCCAGAGGGACACAGGACAGGCAATAAGAGATGAAGACAGGAGGTAGTAGATGAGAGAGAAAGGGAAGGGAACAAGGGACAGGGGCAGAGGTATTTGTCCAGGAGGACAAAGAACTGCCTCTAGATAGAGAGGAGACAGATGTGGCTTATAGGCAAATGGCAGTTAATAAATGTAAAATGGGAAATCACATGTTAGAGTGAGGTGTTTAATTTTAATTGGGCATGTTATTTGGGTGAGCCAAAGTGGGCTTTTGACTGATAAACTTCGATACTTTGATAGCTGGGACCTTGGTAGTTAGCCTTGGGAGGAGGACATGGCCAAATAATGGAATAGAACTTGGTGATAGCTTTAGGAATATAATTTAATGGTTTTTAGCAAGGCAGAGGGAGTAGGAGAGAAGGACAAGGCCTGCCAGAGTCACGCTTGCCATGTTCAACTGGCCACAGTCCTTTCACCACTGTCTGTCATCTAGCTTTACTAGGGTTCCATATTTGAGCACAACCATACCTGACATTTTGTTTGTGTGGGTACTGACCAGACCCAGGCCCTCAAGCTTCAGAGGGATAGTTTATTGGATAAGTTATTTCCATAGACTCTTACCAAGTTTTGGTGCTACGTGATTAGGTACAATTTTTAATGAAGGCTATTATACAGCATTTTTTTTTTTTACACAGCATCTTTATCATCATAAAATGTGTCCTTGGGAAATTAAGATAATCATTCAAGCTTACTTTTAACACTATTAAAATGACATGTTTTTCTCTTTCCCTGAATTTTTTACCTATTTGAATCACTATATTTAGGTCCCTGGTAGACAACATATAGGTGGGGCTTGTACTTATTTTGTCCCTTTCCAAAACCTGTCTTTTAGTAAGTCCAGCTAACCCGTTGATTTAGTTGAATTCACTTTGACTATATTTGGTTTTCCTTGTTTAATTTGTTCCTTTCTCTGTTTGGCCTTGCCTGGCTTTAACTGGGTATTTTATATGAATCTGGCTCCCAGTTCTTGGCCTCAGCAGCATACTTGTATGTGAAGGTCACTAATTGCATTGTTACTATTGCTTCCTAAGGAGTGGTATTTTGGATGTAGTAAGGATAATGATAAAGTCACATTTCATTTCATCCTGCACTGCTGCTCTTTCTTTGTTGATACGGAGATTTCTGTCTTCTCTTCTTTCCCTTTGTCTAGAATACTAGAATCAGTAGATGTTGAGAATGAATCTGCTCGTGATGAACTCTGTGTGAGAAAGTATTTCTCTTCCACTTTGGATGGATACAAGATTTGAGGTTTTCTTTTCCCTACAAATATTTCACTGCACTCATATCAAGTGTTTTCATTAATTTTCTTGTTTTATTTACTGAGGCAACATCTCTCACTGAACACAGAGCTTACTGATTAGCTAGTCTGGATAGCTAGCTCACCCTGTGGATCCCCTGTCCTCACTATGTGAGCATTGAGATGACAGGCAGGCTCCCATATACTGTTGGATTTTATTTGGACGCTGGAGTACAGAACTGGAGCCCTTCTGCCTAAGTGGCAGGGACTTTATCACTGAGGTATCTCCTCAGGTCTCTTGGTTACTACTAAGTCTAATATTTTTTTCTCTGTGATTTTTTTATTCTCCTTCTTATACTTTATTAGCACATGTGTTATAATTTTATAAACTGTCCCACAGTGCCTAAATGGTGTGGTCTATATTTTCATTGTTGTTTTTCTCTTTACATATACATTTAATGAGGCTTATGATGATCTATCTTTAAGAGTACTGAGCCTCTGGCTATGTCTATTTTTACTAATGTAGTACTATTAATGTAGTAAGTATCCTTAATTTCTGTTGCTCTGCTTATGATTTCTAGCATTTCAGCTTCATGTTTCCTCAGAGTTCTTGCCTCTATGTTTTTATTATCTACCTAGTCTTGTATTTTGCATACATCTTCCAAAAAAATACATCATTTTGATTAGTCATTTCAGGGTTTTCCATTAATTCTAGTATCTATGTCATGTGTGAGTGCTATTTAAATGATTGAGTTTTTTTTAACTAGTATTGTTTTACATTTCTGCTCTTTGAAGTGTCTTGTAATTTTGTGATCAAAAGTATATATATATATAATGAGTATATATATGTGTATATACACATATAGATAGATAGAGTCTATGTCCATATCACTTTTATATGTATTACCTTTAATATGCCCAATCTCAACTGATCTTAGCAGCTAAGTAATGTTAGCCTAGTTAGTACTTTCATGAGAGAGAGAGAGAGAAAAGGAGGGAGGCAGGGGTGATAGACTTTTTAAAGAGAATATTTAAAGTAATATGGTTGGAATTTAGGGTGCATCTAATGTGTGTTATAGTACAAATGCCAAGGAACTTAAATTGTTATAGTATCTTTGATTGTCTCTCATGCTTGATTTTTGCCTTTCCTTAAGCAGCTTATCTTCAGAGTGGTTCTTAACCCGTAGTTTTCATTATGACTTACTACGAGTAAAGCAGAAAGCTCTGTTAGCATGGCAGCAAGTTATGGAAGAGAGGAATTCCTATGAACGTATGACTATACACAGACCTTTTGGTTTAGAGCATTGTGACCGTCACTGGTCTTTTCATAGTGATGTAGTTTAAACCAGACCAGCTCCCGGGATCTACTGAAGGTTTCCCAGGATGTTTTTGTGGATCCTGGTCCATACGATTTAACCTGTGCCTCTTATGTAACACAGAAAGGGAAGAGTGGGTTGTCCTGAGAGGCTTGCTGACATACAACTGAATTACTATTCCCAAATTATTGGCATCTGGAGGATAAGCCTTTGCTGTAGAAAAGCAGATGGTATTTTACATTCATATTTTGTGATTATTGCACTTCCTCTTTCCCTGCCACAGCTAGAAAAGGGATCCTTCTTGGATCTCTTAACATGAGAAACCATTTATAGTTCTTGGAGGTGAAGTCCACAGCGAGAGAGGGGAGGAGAAGATGGCAGCCGCAAGGTTTCTCCTTCTGCCCCACAGTCAACCTCCAAAGTTCACTGGAATAGCTGTGTCAGCTCTCCCACCTGTTTGTGACTCTTGTAGTAAGTAACTCACACGTGGGTTCTGATGCGCCTCTGCTTCTCCAGGTCTCCGGGTGATGGTTTGCCTCACAGCCTCGTTTTTCTGATGGATCCAAGAGAAGTCATCGATTTTCTAATAAAATTTGTCAATGTTGTTCTTGTTACATAGATTAGAGTGGTGATGGAAACTTGTTAAATGTCAGGACCAAAACAGGAAGCATTCCCTCAGGAATTCAAATGAGATATTCATAAGTATTCCTCTATGTCTATTTTTCTGGTTTTCTTTTCTAATTTTTTGCTATTTGTCTATTAAAGGAGGACAGTGCCTGAATAATATCTATAACATCCTGAAGAATAGCCTGTTCTTATACATACCTACAATAATTAAGAATATGTAATGCGAAGAATGCTCTGGACACTTTCTTCTTCTTCGCAGTTATTATAAACCCTTACCTGTAATGGTTATTTGGCCCATGGATCCAAAGATTTGTGTCCATTGCCTCAGAACTCTAATTTTTCTCCTTTTTTACATAATTAATTTTAGTTTTCATTTTATATCTTTTAGTGAATAAAATTTTTCTTTGACAATTTCAAATGTAATACATTTTGATTACTCTCCACCCCCCAAACCTCTGTCTGTTAACCACCCCTTCTTCCTATAGGTTCCCTTTCATATGGTCATGTGATTTTGTTTTGTTTTCATCACCCAGTAGGGTTGTCTGTGTAACCATGGGTATGGAACTATCCAATGGAGCCTGGTGGGCTTCCCACTGAGTATACAACTCAAGACAATCAATCACCCTTCAGAATCCATAAGTATCCAAAAGTTCCGGAGGCATGCATAGGGCCCCATGAAGACCTACCCACCATGTCTGTCTATTGAGAGTACCAGTGTTGTGCACCAGTCTAGGCAAGTCATGGTTGAAATTTCAGGTCTCCTTATTGCTGAAATGAAAAATACTATGTCCTTAGAGGTCTGTGTCTCATCAGATTATTACTCTCCCTCTCTACACACATGTGCATTTCTCTATATACATTATATATATATCTGTACTTATTTGACTTAATACTATAATGTGAAATATGGTGTGTGTGTGTGTGTGTGTGTGTGTGTGTGTGTGTTTATTATCACCAGCTTCTCTTGGAGCCATCAGAAACATAGCAAACAATGATCCTGAAACCTAGAGAGGCAGAGGCATGTCAGAACTTGGTTGCAGTATGCTTACTTGGAGAAGGAAACACAACTACTCTAGTGAAGTGTTAGAGACAGACTGTGAACAACAATGAAAGCCCATTGGACTCAAGTGTCTTTGCTCATGTTTATGTGTATGTGTGTGTGTGTGTTTGTGTATGTGTATGTATGTGTACATGTATGTGCATGTATGTGTGTATATATATATATGTGTATATGTGTTACTTTTCTTTTAGAGGTGACAAATTACTGACAAAATAACATTAGGAAGGAGAGGTACAGCCAATCATGGTGAGGAATTCATGATGAAATAAGGCTAAAGCAGCAGATCTGAGTGAATCCATAGTCAGAAAGCAGAGGCTATGAATGCTGGTGTTTTCCTCACTTTCTTTTAATTTAGGCAAGGACTCCAACTAATGAACGGATGCTACTGACATTTATGGTGAGACTTTTCAATTCATATACCCAATCTAGAAACTACTTCCTAGACATATCCGGAGCTTTCTATCATATGTAATTCTATGTTCTCTTAAGTTGATAATCAATATTAACCACTGTAATATATATTATATATATATACACTTTATATATCACCATGTTAGATATAACATATAATAACATGCATTATATAAACACACACACACACATATGGCTTAATCCTATAAGAAACTTTACAGGAAGATACAGTGTAGGAAGATTTATGAATTGTTTCCGATGACATAAGGCAGATTTATACCCAAATAACTGAGTTGCACTTCCTTCATCCTTCCTTACACTCATTCACAGAAGGCTGTGCTCTGCCCCAGTGTTTCTTTGTGTGATGCAAAGATCACCTCAAACAAATAGCTTACAGTCTTATTTATCATACAGGTTTCCAGGCCCAAACTCTGCCTATTAAAAAAGAACTTCAGAGAACTTGCTGGAGACTTTTCAATAGTGTCTAGGTGCACACTAAATTTTCAGAATTACTCTCTTAATCCTTCATTGCCAACCTCTGCTATTCTCTATAGTAACCGCACTAAGACAGCCTTTCGGCAGGAAGCGTAGCTCATCCAAGTATCATTCTGCTTAGCTAAATGATAAATGTATCTCAAATTAATATGGGCTACATGAATCACAAGCATAACACTTATTTTTAAATCCTTTAATGTTTTAAAGATACATCCCACGGAGCTGTTTATTTCTTCCACCAGGGCAGAAGTGTGAAAGCTTTCTTCACAGTTCTTCTAATTATACAGTCACACTATCAACCATGTAGAATGAATCAATACACAGTGTTGTTTTAGCACACTGCTTTGGAAGAAATGGAGTATGAAGTTATACGATATGAAGTTATATGTCAATCTTAAGACAAAGTGAAATCTAGAATGGAATAAGATCTCTTGGAATTAAATGTAGAAGGTATCTTACTTTTCCCCTCCTGGCATCCTTAGAGAGGGGGCTAAAAGAGCTTGTCAGGGATTACACAGCATCACTTTTAATATTTAAGTTACTTTCTTCACACGTCAACATAAAGTTAGCACCTCATGTTCTCTTTCTTACATTAAAATTTGCTTTCAGAGTTGAAAGAGAAAATTGGGTTGAAATGTCTCCCTAGTCCTATGGGTCTTCCATTTTTTCATCCTGAACATGTTTTCTCTGTGATCATTTAAGCACTATGGCAGGAAGAGTGAGAGTCACTCAAGGTCAACATGGAAGGTCTTCCAAAGGATGCAGTTTATATAGGACATGGCTGAGAATTGATGCTTATGAATTATAGTTAACTTGTTTTGTGGATGGTTGGGTTACAAGGACACACTTCTTTTTAGAATCAAAATGTTCTATAAAAACTAGGTGTGATTTTTTTTAAATTTACCCATGCATGACTGGCCAAACACAAGACACATTTTTCACTTTCATTGGCAATAACTTCAAACAAGAAATTTCCAGAATAAAAAATTCTATGACACCAAAAAATCCCAATGTGATGTTAAATGTTGTATTTCTTGAAATACTGCTACTTTCGGAGTGCTTTGGCTGAAACTTTGGATGCTTTGGGTAAAACTTTGGCCCAGTATGAAAAGCTCATGATACAATACCACAAAATGTGACGTTATAGGTAAGAATCAGTAGCGGCCATGTTGGAATTGGCAATGAGAACTCGGGATGCAGCTGGTCAGGTCCAGGGCTTTGTTTTAAAATTACTATTGTATTAAATCACTATACTCTTTTAGTGAAGTGCCACACGGGAAAACTAACAGTTACAAAGTGACGGGAAGAGAAAGTCAGAAATCAGATCCATATGACTCGAAGGGTTGCTCACATTCCTGTGCTGTGCTCAGAGCATGGTGTCACCCTCAGTCTCACCCACATTCTTCCCCAACCTCTGCCTCACTGTTGGATGCTCAGGTGCCTTCCTAACAAACCCACCATCTGCCTTCTTAACTTTGCTTCCTGTTCTAATTTTGCAACCAATATACCAGTTATTACTTTATTTGAACAAAAGCTCCTTCAATTTAAAAATAAAGATATTAGGAACATTATAACCCCCAATGATTTTCGGTCACTTCAGTTAGAACAACATGCAATTAGTAACAGTGGTGAGAAGAGTCTTTAAATTCTCCAGCACATCTTATTAAAAATTTGTAGCAAACCCTGTGTGGGCCAAACTGATGTAATTTGCACTATACATGGTCAGGGATAAAGAAATCACATTATACCTGCTCTTACCTTGTTATCAATCTTACCAATGTAATAGGATAATTTAATATCAATGCCACTATTCAACATGGTGAGGTTTGATAGAAAACCCATTATACTCTCACTCCCTTCCTTTTCCCCACTCCTTCCTTCCCCTCTATTCCTACTTCTCTCACATCCTTCTTTTCCTCTCTTTACAAAGATTTGTTAAATGGCCATAGTGTGTCATACTCTGTTCAAAATAAATGTATATGCTTTTAAGCCAAAGGGTGTCTCAATTTTCAAGGATCCTTTATTGTATTTGGATTTTATTTATATTAAATAGAAGTGAATCTAGGGGTCCTGTAGTAATAATATTGATGATTTTAAAGTAAGTTGTGCTGTGAAGGAAGAAGTATCAATTCTACTGCTAGTGTATCTTCAGAGGGAAGTAGTTTCTGGTACAAATTCCTATCACATAGATATGTTTTGAGTTGGTCCTTTTATTAAGGACAAAAGCTTTACAACTCTGACTCTTGTGCATATTTCCATTACAAAACATGCTATAGGTGCACTATTCATGTTGATTTCCAGATAGATAAGCAGTTGTGTTGGTGCCATTTATTAAAACAACAAGTGTTTCTTCACTAGTGGAAGTATCACCATTATGAGTCACATGATTACTATAAAACCTTGTATCCTTACTAAATTTGTTTCTGCACCTTGTTAATTTATTTGCATACAAGAATAGCACTGTCAAACTCTTATTTTTGGAAGTTCATAATTTCTTGCTTCAATGTATTGTCTGAAATTTCAATACAAATGGTGAAAACTCAGGATACAAAGTAGTTGTCTCTGTGACAGTCATGAATTAAAGATATTTACACTGGGACTGAACTCCTAGAGACTTTTAGAGAACTTTTCCTCTCTGAAATAAATACAAATAGTTCATGATATTTCATTATGCCATATGAAAATCTCAAAGACATTTTTAAGATTCTTTTCCTGCTTTAAGATAGGTTTAAATATATAAACATTTAAATATACATTTAAAATTTGCATATTGAACCAGTTATATCTCTAAAGGCAATATAGAAAAATATATCCTGTATTATAGTCCTGAGACATATCAAATTCCTAAGTAGTTATCTGTCTTAAATTGGTTAGGTATATATTTTGGATGTTTTTCAATGAGCAATTAACGTATAAAATTATTTTTATCTTATATTTTATTTTGTTATGTTTTGTTGTTCTCTCTCATAAGCTTGTTCTTTTCTTTTTCCTGTTGTTCTTGAATTTTTTTTATTGATTAAATTATTTATTTACCTTACGTCCTGATCACAGCTTCACCTTCCTCTTCTCTTTTCAGTTTCTCCCTCTCATCTTACCTCCTCCCCATCCAACCCTCATCCCCTTATCATCAGAAACTGGAGTCCTCCCATTGTATCAACCAGCCTTGGGATATCAAGTTGAAATAAGATGAGGCACATTTTCTTCTATTGATGCTAGGCAAGGCAGCCCAGATAGGGAAAAGGAATCCAAAGGCAGGCTATGTAGTCAGAAACAGCCCGTGCTCCCACTTTTGGGAGTCCCACATGAAGATCCAGCTGTACAACTCTTACATATGTGCGAAGAGCCTAGGTCCATTCCATGTAGGCTCTCTGGTTAGCAATTTAGTCTCTATGAGCTCCTATGGGTTCATGTTAGTTGATTCTGTAGGTTTTCTTGTGGTGTCCTTGACCCCTCTGGCTCCTTCCATCCTTCCTCCCCCTCTTCCAAAGAATTCCCTAAGCTCTGTTTACTGTTTGGCTGTTGCTGGGAGAAGACTCTTAGATGACAGTTGTTCTAGTCTCCTGTCTTCAAATAGAGCAGAATATCATTAATAGTGTCAGGGGTGGGATCCCTCTCATGATATGGGTTTCGAGCTGGGTCAGTCATTGTTTGGACACTTCCTCAAATTCTTTTATATATATATATATATGTACTTTATTTTTTTTCAAGTTACATCTCAGTCGCAAACCCTTCCCTATTCCCCCTTCCTGTCCCACCCTTCCACCCTCTTCCCCCCCCAACAGCTTCTCTTTTCATTCCAACAAATGGTTCTTTCTCTTATAACAGTAAATTCTATACAAAACAGCAGAATTAAATATGCCACATTTATGAGAGTTAAATGGCCCAGTATACCTTCCCAATGTCCAGTTCATACATATTTGGCTCCTGACTTTAACCTTCTACCTTCTAACCATCTCCATGAGTTTAAAGTTCCCAATAATTAGAATGCAGAGACACACACATAGGATTTGGAAGGACCTAAGTTTAAAAGCTACTTACAAAAGGCCCACACAACACAAACAAATTGTCCTTCGAGACCTCAAAATATATACACTAAAGCTGGTTTAGCTCCAAAATAACAAAATAATTTCTTCTTTAAACCAGATTGAAAGATAACACTTTATATATTGTCAAAAACCAAATTTGCTTCAGAAGAAATATTACCTACCCCCCCCCAAAAAAAAGAGGGCGATTGTCCCTGAGTGAAGATTAGGGCAGGGCTCTGTTCTTATCTTTCCAGGAGAATCAAAGCATCCATTCAAGGAACCCAGGGACAACTGGACAACGGAAACCTCAGCAGAAATCAGAATCAGACACCAAAAGAAGACGAATGACCCAGATGATTCAGCCTGACAGACTCCCTCAATAGATGTCTCCATCAAAAGCCTACAACCACAACAACTCAATATCACTAAGACCATTCAGCTCTACACAATGCCCCAGCCAGAACCTCAGTAAAGCCTGGAAGTTCAGCTTCTGCCTACAAACTCCTTAGGACATCTAAACAACTGAGAACAGAAGGACTGAACATAAAAGGATTGTATTAACATTTTTAACCATTTTTCCATTTTGGTTTGGGCCCCAAACAGGTTTACTACAACCCAAATCAGCAGGAAGTCATTTTAAGAGAGCGATGTCCCATACCCAGAGGGTGGGGAGGGTGTTTCTCTGCCCCCCCCTTTTTTCAGTTATTTGAAGGACAACTGAAAACTCCATTATTTAGGGGAAGAGATTACAAGTTGTTAAATGGTCCTGTTTAATGGGTTTTGGAGGTTAGACCCAGGGTATTCCTTCTTTCCCTTTTCTGTATCCTTCTTTATCTCCTATGTAGGAATGCACGGACTTGAGAAAAATTGAGACATAGACAGCACAGGAAGGATCAAGAAGAAAGGTCACATTATTGAATATGCCCTTATACCATTGTATATTGATACAAAATTAATAGTATATTTGGCTAAAGTGGTATTGACCATTGTTTATTGTGCAAAAATAAGATTGTATTGGTCTACGTCGGTATTGATATTTGTATATTGACACTTCCTCAAATTCTGCTCCATCTTTATGCCTGTACATCTTGTAAGCAGGAGAAATTGTAGGTCTAAGATTTTGAGGCTGTGTTAGTGTCTCAATCCCTCCAATGGCAGTCTTGCCTAGTTACAGGAAGACGACCAGTTAAGGATCCATATCCACTATTGCTAAGAATCTTAGCTAGGGTCATCCTCATAGGTTCCTGCATTCAAGGGGAATAACCTTGAACACATTTGTACATGAGACAACTTCCTGAACAGAACACCAACAGAAGATAAACAATTAATAAGTAGGACCTCATAAAACTAAAAAGCTTCTGTAAGGCAAAGGACCAAATGGAAGCCTACAGAATGGAAAAAGATTTTCACCAACTCCACATCTGATAGAGGGCTGACATCCAAAATATATAAAGAACTCAAAAAAGTATACATCAGCAAACCAAATAACCCAATAAAAATGAGGTACAGATCTAAACAGAGGAATCTCTAGTGGCCTGAAGCACTTAAAGATGTGTTCAACTTCCTTAGTCATCAGAGAAATGCAAATAAAAATGACTCTGAGATTCTATTTTTATATACGTCAGAATGGCTAAGATAAAAAAATTCAAGCATCAGCTCATGCTGACAAGGATGTGGAGCAAGGGAAATGCTTCTCCATTGCTAGTGGAAAGGAATACTTTTACAACCACTTTGGAAATCAATTTGGCAATTTCTCAGAAAATTGGGAATAGAACTACCTCAAGACCCAGCTGTACCACTTCTGGGCATATACCCCTAAGATGCTCCACTAAATCATAAAGATACTTGCTCCACTATGTTCATAACAGCTTTATTCATAATAGAAAATGGAAACAACCTAGATGTCCCCCTCATTCAAAGAATGGATAAAGAAAAATGTGGTATATTTACACAATAGAATACTACCCATCCATTAAAAACAAAGACATCATCTTGCCAAGAGATAGGCTTGCTACTAATTCAACCATCTCCAATTGGAGATTTTTGATGTTCATCTTCTACTTGGAGTAGAATAGGGGGTGCTGTCAGGAGCTGACATGTCTCAATATAAAAAAAAAATCTAAAGTTAAGAAAACATCTTTGAATGCCATATTCTGAAGATCTCTTGAGGTTTTTGAAGACCACCTATCTATCTCCTTATATTTGGATAAGCAAATGTTGCTTGTCTCTTAGCAACTTAATTTCTGATTAACTTAGAAAATAACTGTGATATACTGCCCTAGTATCTAACAAAATAACATGCTTGAATGACTATGAGTTTGCATTTCTTAATTATCCTAAACAGTTTATGACAGTTGCTAACAAAGGGCCAAAACATCACATTTCACTTTTAAGCATTACCTAGGTACAATACCTTAAAAAGAGATAACCTTAATTTTGTACCAATATTCAAAGATCAATACCAATGTGGCCAAATATAATCTTAATTTTGTATCAATATACAAAAATATAAGAGCATATTCAATAATCTGTTCCTTTTTCTTTATCATTCCTATATTGTGTCTATATCCCATTTTTTCTCAAGTCTTTTCACCCCTACATAGGAGAGAAAGAAGGATACAGAAAAGAAAAAGAGAGAAATCCCTGGGTCTAACCTCCAAAACCTAAAAGCTACTCACAAAAGGCATGCTGAAATTCAAACTGAATTGTCCTTTGAGATCTCAAAATATATACACTTAAAGGTTTGTTTAATTCCAAAATATCAAAATAATTTCTTTTTTAATCTCAATTGAAAGATAATACTTTTCATATTGTCAAAAAACTGAATTTGTTCCAGGAAAAATATTACCCCCCCAAAAAAAGTAGTGTCCCAGAGTTAGGATTAGGGCAGGGCTCTCTTCTTATCTTTTCAGGAGATTAAAAGCATCCATCTAAGGAATCCAGGGACAACTGGACAACTGAAACCTCAGAAGAAAACAGATCAGACACCAAAGAAGACAAATAGCCCACATGATCCAGCCTCGCAGACTTCCTCAATAGCTGTTTCCTCAAAAGTCTACAACCACAACAACTCAAAATCACTAAGACTGTTCAGACCCACAGACTATTCCAGCCAGAACTTCAGTAAAGCCCTGAAGTTCAGCTTCTGTCTACAAACTTCTTAGGACATTTAAAACCTGAGCACAAAAGGACTGAACATCAAATGATTCTAGTAACAAGTCTAACCATTTTTCCATTCATATTTGGGCCCCAAACAGGTTTATTATGTCCCAAATAAGCAGGAAATAATTTTAAGAGAGCAACATTTTAAGTCCCATCTCCAGAAGGCAAAGTGGGTGATTTTCCCCCTCTTTGGTCATTTGATGGGTTATAGATACTTGTTATTTAGGGGGAGAGATTACAAGCTTTTAAGTGGTCTTGTTAAAAATCTATTTTTATATTTATTTATTACTTCAATTTACATCTTCATCACAGTTCCCTCCCTCCCAAACCCACTCTCTAACCCTCCCACTTTCTCCTCTTTCTCCCACCTATCCTACTCCTCTGGTGTGGGGTACCCTACATATTAGCCCCTTTCAGTTCAGCATCATATGAGGGCTAAGAGCTTCCTCTTGCACTGGGGGCTAACATGGTAGCTCCGCTAGGACAAAGTGTCCCACTAACAAATGACAAAGTCTATGTTCCTGATCCTTTCAGTCTGTTGGTTGTAGGATAGTTATCCTGTACTATATGGCTAAAATCCAGTTATAAGTGAATACATGCCATGTGCATCTTTCTGGATCTGGGTTAGCTCACTCAGGATGAGCTTTTCTAGTTCCATCCATTTGGCAGCAAATTGCATGATTTCAAGGTTTCTGATAGCTGAGGAGTATTCCACTGTGTAAATGGATCACAGCTTTTTTATCCATTCATCAGCTGAGGGACATCTGGGTTGTTTACATTTTCTAGCTATTACAAATAAAGCTGCTGTGAACATAGTTGAGGTGATATCAGGTTCTTTTCTAAAGAGAGACAGAAAGGGAGTAGATCCAAAGGGGAAGGGAGGTGGAAGGAAATTAGGAGGAGTAGACGGAGGAGAAACTAATCAGAATATACTATATGAGAAAAGATTCTATTTTCAATTAAAGAGTAGGGTGGAGAATGGATCGCCATCCATAGCTTATATTTTTCATGACAACTGCTATCCTTAACATTTTCTCTCTGTCTCTCTCTTTTTCTCCCTACCCCCCTTGTGTGTCTTATATATGAGTTGACTCCTACTGGTAGCTTATAGTACCTTCCAAAGATGATGTGGGAGGATTATACATTTTGCTCTGTGACACAATGAATGAGATCAGTCAACAGCAGGGAAACTTCTGACCCAAATATTTCTAATCCCAACATTTAACTGTCTACATTTCTCTCTTAAACTGCACACGTCTGTCCAAATTTCTAAACATCTTTCAGATCTCAGTCCAGGGAGGCAGTTTGATTTGAAGAAGAGGGAGTTTTTCATAGCTCTTTTATATTTCTAGCTTTAAAATAGGACACAGTTTCCTCAGCTGAAGCACTGACAGTTTCTCTGGGGTGATGTAGCAGGTAGTCTGGTGGTAAAAGACGGGGGATACTATAAGATCTGTTGTTATTTTTTTTTATTTTGTAGGTAAATACTGGACATAACCAGCTCCTTCTGAAGCATGGGAATGGATGAGAGTGTGAGGCAAGTTGGCAAGAGGTGGGTGTTTATTCCATTTCATTAAGTGGATGATAGATGAGCAAACTGAAGAATTTTTTTATTTAAAGGATTCATAAATGATGAGCATCTGAAAATTAAGGAATTGAAATAACTGCACAGAGATAGATGCCTAAAAAAAGATGTATGAGAATGACAGAAATATGCATTTTGGATGTGGATCCATCTAGGAATATGGGAAAAGCTAACATTCTTACGTTCACTTTCACTTGTCTAAATTACATTGTTTAACATATTGCGGGACTCTGAGTTCTTCACTTTAGCCGAGTGTGGGAATTCAATATTTGCATCCATGCTATAGTACAGAACTGTTTACATGTCTATAGAATCTAATGTAGCCTTTTATATTTTTCTATGACCTTATTTCATAGTAAACAGAAATAGTCAGGAAGACAGGGGGGCACAGGGAGGAATTTCTAGGCAGGAGCCTTCACTTCTAGCATGAACACAGATCTTTCATTACAACATTAATTAAATTAAGAGCCCAGGACACCCAGACTTATGTAAAGTGCATTAAAATAAGTCACAATATCTCATCATAAAAATCAAATTACTGTTCCAGCTTTTAAAACAGTAAAAAGTTCCAGCTTTTAAAGCAGTAAAAAGGCCATTCTGAAGTTACGTTTTAGAAACCTTTTTTCCTTAGATAGCTTTGCTCTGTGTAACTCTTGAACAACTTCCAAATATGCTTTCTTCCCTCTTCTCTCCCTTGGTTCCCCAGTCATTCTGAATTCAGGTTCAGGTCTCACTCTGGGACCTCTCTCCCTCCCTCTCTCCATCCATCCGTCCGTCCCTCCCTCTTTCCCTCCCTCCCTCCCTCTTTCTCTCCCCTTCTCCTTCCTTTATCCCTACCTCCTTCCCCATCTCTCCCACTCTCTCTCCTCCTCTCCCTTTCTCCACCCCTCCTTCCCTCCTCCTTTCATTTTCCCCCTAACATCCATAATTTTCCACATCACCTTTCCCTTCCACATGCCTTGAACAGTGCTTTTGAATCCTCACATGAACTTTTCTATCTTTTCTTCTTCTCAAGATGCTTAGAAGGCATCTAAACTCTCTCAGACTATTTGGTAGAAAAGAATGAGGGAAGCATGGCTACAGAAATTCTTGAATTTTGCTTCAGAAATTGTCTATCAAAAATTTTGTGCAGTATTTTTTTTTCCTTTGTGCTTTAGGGTTTTTTTTCCGGTTGTTTTAAACTGAAAAAAGTGAAGCATACACATATCACATTTTAATAAGAATAAATGAGATAGATTATTTACATGAAATACCTAGCACCTGGTTCAACCACATTATTCCTTTTTTTTTCTTAACACATCACTCCATAACTCTAGTGGAGCATTGATGACTGAAGAGAGAAATACAAAAGAAAAATCTCATAAAGCATTCGCTGTGTTTAATGTAATTCACTCAATATTCCTTGCTAGTTGCATCAGCAGCTATAAAAATGATGTCTAACTAATAAAAAGGTTGAAGGGGAAAGAGCGACATTTTGTGCAAATAAGTTTATTACAAACTGGAAATGAGAAAGCGAAGGCATTTTGGACTGACTTCACCCCTGTACTTTGAAGAAGAAGGAAGCTAAGCAGACTGGAACCTTTGTAGAATTAAATTATTCTATTTCCGAAGGCTATTAGGGAATTCTATGCCGACTTTACACTTGACTCGATAGCCATATTAATGAGAATTCCTCCAAAGAACATAAAGAATGTCCTTCTATGAGGGGGTAGATATATTAAATCAAGTTTGTGGGGTATTATTGACTAAAGTTTCATAAGAATTTCTTACATTTTGGCAAAGAAAAATATCCCTGCAAAGATGTTTAAAATAAAGTATTCACATTAATGGAAGATACCATGCATTTTTTATATTTTTATATAAAATTAATAAAAATCATTAGAATGGGACTACATTTTCAGATTGGTTTCTCTTGAGAGCTTTGCTAAAAGGCAGTATGGGGTGTTAGTTAGCTGAACTGTTATGGAAGTAAGACAGACTGGTATGGAAATCAGTTCTTTCTTTACTGGAAGAAGTCACTCATTTCTGTATGTCTCAGGCAAGTCATCTGTGAGAGGAGAAAGATGAGAGACGGACTAAGAGAGGCACTCTCAAGTAGCTGAACTAGTACTGAGATGTATTCAGTGTAATAACTTTAGGGGTTGGTGCTCAGGGAGAAGCAGCATTTACAAAATGATATAATACTCCAGCTGGTTATAGCATAACACTAACTTCATCAGGGGCTCCTGTATGACTGTACAAGGTATCCTGTACAAGGTATACTATACGAAGTCAATTTGGAGCTTTAAAAATTCCATGAGCTATTGTCTTTTTAACTGGGGACTAATGTGATTGAATACAAATTTTCCAGGTTGTGTTGGCTAATTTTATGTCAACTTGACACAAACTATAGTCATCTGAGAATAGAGAACCTCAAATGAGAAAATTCCTCCATAATCGTGAGATGTAAGCAAGACTATGGAACATTTTCTTAATTAGGGATTGATGTGGATGGTGCTACCCTGGGCTGGTGATCCTAGGTGCTGTAAGAAATCAGGCTGAGTAAGCCAGAAAGCAATAGTCCTCCACGTTTCTGCATTAGCTCCTGGCTCCAGGTTCCTGCCCTGTTGGAGTTCCTGCCTTGTCTTCCCTCAATGCTCTATAGCTCAGGATATATAAACCAAATAATCCCTTTCCTTTGGCCTTGATGTTTCGTGACAGCAATAAACACATGTATTCACCATGTCTTTATAGAATTTATACTTAAAGATGAAACAAATTTGAAAAATATAATAGGATTATATTCAGAAACATTAATGGATATATTCTTCTGATTGAATCTAAAAACTATTAAATATTTGTTATAAATAGCTGATCCTTTTGTATGCCAATTACTAAATTAAATATGAAAAATATATAAATGCAATTTGAAGTAAATAAAAAAAAGTACTTTTCCAGACATGTTTCTTTTCAGAAATAAACTTTTGCATCCATATATGAAAACAACCTAGAATTTTATTCTGTTTTCAAATGAAAACTATTCCTCCATTTTAAGTCACTTCTGGAGATAAGATCAATAAACTGATTATACCAAACTGAGCACATTTTCCAGGAAGACTACTTAGGAATTATGTAAAGAAAAACACACTTAGCATAGATTTTTTTTAAGGCCAGCTTTGATCTTGCATGCATGTTTGTATATTCTGTTTCATTTCTACTACCAAATTAACAATTACATGAGCCAGAAGCAGCCATCTAATGAAAGAATAAAATGTAATGCATGCTATCACACTTTTGTTGGTCCTGTTATAGAGTTATCCATGAAGATGAAACACTGCACACTACTAAGTGACTTATGACTAGGTAGCCAATCATCATCACAGATAATTGTTGCTTGTTGCAGCCTAGCAGCCAGTCCCACTGCAATCCCACATTAGTAATGCACCTTGAGGCCAGTATGGGTATGTATGCATATGACCCCAGGAGTAAGGATACTGAAACAGTGGGCTACAAAGTTCATCCCAGGCTCCTACATAATGAGGCTGTGTCTCAAAACAGCAAAAACAAATGAACAAACAAACAAATACAAACTGGGTGGGGGCTGAGGGTGGTGGGGGACAATAGGTTTTTGAAATGTAGTTTTAATAAGAAAAATCTTCCTTACTTTCTGTTCTCATTGCATATATCCTTTGTCTTCTGGTACTTTCTATCTAAAAAAAAAAAAAATCACCAAATAAACAAACAAACAAATAAATAATAAATGGAATGTTCTCCCCTGAAGTACAAACTAGAAATTCATGACAATGTCCCCGGATTCCAATTCCTCCCACAACCAATGATCACTGTATCTTTTGCATTTATCTTCTAAATTTCTGTGGAACGATTTCACTTCTCTGTCAGCATAATAACTCCCAGGCAAAATGACCCCTGTTGACCTTCTGAAGTTGTCACCTACAACCATTGTTTCTTACACACACTCCTCCTCTCTTTGACACCTTAGCAACCTATAAATCACTTTCTTTGTTTTCTAGTTAAGACAGCAATGCTACTGTGACCATTTCCTTCTAGAAAGTCACTTCCTTATGTTGCTTCTGTTTACCATAAACAGAACCTCAGGAAGGACTTCTTCCGAGGTTATTTTCCTTTACTGCATTATTCTACAGTGCATCTGTGTCTCAGTTAGGTACCTCCCTGACTAACTGCTGGTAAATTCCTCAATGACAGTGGCTGCTGCTGATTTCACATACCTCACAACTCTGTCTAATAAAAACACAATGCTTAGAGCACAGCCAGCACGGAACACTTGAGTAAGAGATTAAAGGAAGCAAAAACTGCTATTGTTAAAATAGCTTTCTGATTCCTGCTACAGCCTTTGACTAAAATAGGGATCTTGCATCAACTGAATGCAGAGAGAAATTAGAACAAGTGAACACATAATTAAACGATCTAAATTCAACATGTTACTTTTGTTCTGGTGGCACTATGTTGCAATATAATTGTTTAGTGTTCTTTTTTATCATTTAAATCCAATTTTAGTATCAATATAAACAAAGCTTTCCCAGGAGCCAGGTACTTGATCTTAAAACTTGTACTAGGCTGAATGATGCTATGCTTTTTTTGCATTTCACTGTGCTACACAATTGTACATAATTGTTTTAGATCTGGAATAGCTACTGCTTAAAAAAACTTTCTTGGGCTCAATTTTCTTTATTTTTATTATTGTTTTCTCAAACTGGGAGCTAGCATTATGGGTGCCAAATAATATTTTTTTTACTAGATACCTCACATATGTTCCTTACACAATGTTGCTCACAAACAAACTTTCAAGTAGGCGTGTATTCTTTGGAGGCGGAACTAACAGATTGTTCAGGCAACTCAAAAGCTCTGGTTTCCGGGCGGTGGTGGCGCACGCCTTTAATCCCAGCACTCGGGAGGCAGAGGCAGGTGGATCTTTGTGAGTTCGAGGCCAGCCTGGTCTCCAAAGTGAGTCCAGGACAGCCAGGGCTACACAGAGAAACCCTGTCTCGAAAAAACCAAAAAAAAAAAAAAAAAGCTCTGGTTTCTCTCACTCCTTTCTCTCCCTTCTTTTCTATCTTGCCTTTGTGGGTTTTTTCCCCTCTTTCCATTTCTAGCTTTTTGATTCTCTGCTTCTTTTATAATCCGAATCTCCACACCAGTCCATGTAGTTTAAAGGTATCCTCCTCCACTCTCTTTCTGCTCAGGAAACAAACATGTGCTTCTCCAATCATAGAATATTTATATACTTTTTCTTTTACCTTAATCCACCATGTTGGTTTTTCTTTATTTGTTTACCCCACTTTCCTCTTCTGCAGTTATGGGCACATTTCTTATCACACAAAACCCACCAGAGTTGTGCTCTAATTCAGCCACTTGGTAGTTGTGTGACTAGGTTTCCGTGTTTCAGTTTGTTCAACTGTCAACCAGAGACAGTGGTAACCATGAGGAGAAAGATCCTGAAACTTTGACAATTTCGAAGGATTTTTATAAATCCAGGAGCATAAAATTAAATGTTAAAAGAGACATAAAAAGGATGTGTGTGAAGATGAGAATGACATGGGAAATATGGGAAATGATAATTTATTAAAAAACTAAATGAGACTAAATGAGACCAAAGCCCACAAAATGAAGGAAATAAAGTAATATCTGAGATTGCCTTCAGAATATATCTCTCTCCCTCCGAGATTGGGCATAGATTTTTGATTGGGCAATCAATTTAGGATTGCTCAACTCTGATAATAGATTTATGAATCACTTTCTTCCCCCCACTTTATGTTTGCATGTGAGTGTATGTGCATGTGCTTGTGCATAACTTTGCATGTGTATAAGTACATAAATGTGAGTGTGTGTACACATGCATGTAGAAGCCTGAACTTGATGTTAGGAATCATTCTCCATTGCTTTTCTATCTTATTTATTGAGGCAAGGTCTCTCAATCAAACCCAGAACTATATGATATGGCAAGTTTTATCTGGCTGGCTACAGGTTTTCTGTGGATTGATCTATTTTTATCTTCTTGGCATTTACACAATTTCTAGATATCCAAATTCCAGTTCTTACTCTTCAGCAGCAAGTGCTTTAACTGCTAATACATTTCCCCAGCCTTTTATAAATCACTTTTTATCAAGGGAATATAAGATAAAAACAATATAGAAAAATGTTCTCTGCTATGGTATATTAAACTTAATAACTTAGAATTGCTCTATATTTACAAGTTATCATAGGCAGTTATGACACAGTGGTTTAAAATCACTGTTTAATTAAAAAACACCCTATCAAATTCTTCTCTGGCTGAGCTGTAACATCTGAAGACTTCTCAAAACTAGCTTTTGGTTCTTCTCTTGCTGCCACATATTTCCTTCACTCTCTACTCCTGTTTAGAGTTTGGGGCCTTAGGAGCTGTTTATGTGTTGATACCATGTTCATCTCTGCCTGTCTGGAATTAAAGGTTGGGCACAAAGCATCTTTTTACTGTTTCAACAATCATCTTTGCAAATAAAATCAATATATCTAACTTGGGAGCCACTTACTTTTTTATCAAGGTGATAATAAAGGACAGTAACCTAACATGAAAATATTGTGAGTATATTTTTCTCATTTTAGAGTCATGGAAATTATATATGAGAGTCTGGAGTTTGGAATACTGGTATGATGATAATGATAAACATTTACTGCATGGTTCCTGCATAATACACGCACTTCTAGGCACATTATCAAGATCATATAATGCCATCCATGACCCTCCATGTAGATGAAGACATCGTTTTACAGATCAAGAAATTCAGACATCCATAAGATTTTTTTCATATTTATTCTCTATATAGTATACATTTTCCTTATTGGCTGGATATTCCAAGTTAATGTGCCCCAGAAAAAAAGAACTGGAGGGAGACAGATAATAAAAAACAAAGTGAGAAAACTTATTAAGAATCGATTTCCAGGGGAAGAAATAGACTGAAAGAGAGGACTAAGACGCAGAAAGTTCCTGGTATACAAAAAAATTAGGATATGTTTTGATAGGGTCTCATGTAACCCAATCTGGCTTCAACATTGTTATACAGCCAACAATGGCATTGAACTTCTTATCTCTCTGCTTCTGGTGGAGTACCATTCACCACCATGTTGTAAATGATACAAGGGATTCAATCTAGGGCTTTGAGCATACTAAGCAAACACTCTACAAACTGAGCTAGCTATTCGCCCATTTCCGAGAGTTGGGGCTTTTGTGTCACTTTGGTATAGGGTTTAACATTGTTTGTTCTATTGATGGAGAAAAGTCTTATGCATGGTTTTCAGATGCTGATCTCAATGCTCTGAGATCTGGTTACTGCCTTATCTGAGGCATTCTCTGATTGGACAATAAAAGTTGCTGATGGCCAATTAGCTGGGCAGAGAGAGAATAGGAAGGTGGGACTTTCTGGGAAGAAGAAAGAAAGTCTGGGAAGAGACAGAGGAATCTCTATTTTCACCAGGAGACATAGAAGAAGACAGATGTATCTGTGAGCTTGAAAGGTACAGCAAACCATGTGGCTGGTTGGGAGTAGGTAGTCAGGTTAACTTAGGTGAGCTAGTTGAGAGTCTGCCCAGCTAAGGCCAAAGCTTTGAAATATTTAAACATCTTGGTGTATTTATTTTATGGCATAAGGGCCGCCCTGGCCTCAGGCCTCCTCACCCAGAGTATGAAGTCCCTGGGCTTAATGCAACACTCTATTTTTTACAGTTAGTTCAACATAAATTTTCATGTGTCTCATTAATATTCCTACTAAAAGGTGGACATTTTTAGCATTAGAATGTGCCATAGCCTTATAATTAATCATAATGTACTCTTAGACACTCAAGGGTGGTTGGGGAGCCCATACTAGTGGTGCTCACTCTGTCGGATGGTTTTTATTCGGTCTTATCTCTGGAGTTCACATTCATCCTCTTTGTCCACTAGGTTTTATCAGTACAGTGATTTTGTAAGGTTTTGTGAAAGGTCTCCCCCCTTTCCTTTTCTGCCTCTTTCTCTTGTCTCATTAGGACTATTTTTACAAACACAAATATAAGAAGGAGAGAATAGTTATGTTTTTTTATTCTCATAGTTAAACTTTTCTAAACTTGTGTATTACGCTAAGCATGGGAGCTCAACCTGGGAAAGTATTACTACATAGAAAGTACTGATTTTAAAGGACCTCTGGGCTGTCATTCAGGTTAAGAATAGAGGCCCAGGATGGGGTCATCTAGTTTGCAGCACCTTTCTAGTCAACTTCAATGGTTCCTTAAGAATTGTGTCTCAAGACATGGGATCTTTAAGAGAAACAGAACTTTTGATACAGGCCACAGTTCTCCCAGTCCTCTCTTGTCTGAGAGAGTTGAATTCCACTCTCTAATAGTACAGGATCTCAAAGAACCAGGAATCTGAGCAACTACTCTCATGTTCCAATATTATCTGTTTGTCTGTGTCCTACCTCCTAAAACCTAACAAAATACCTAAGCTTTTTCATTCAGGAATCTATTCTACCTGTCTTAATATCAGTACTGAGACTAGAATATAATGGATGACCAAATTTAGATGTCACATAAATGGTCAAATAGGGGATTATTGCTTTGGAATTTGAACTTGACAAAACATAAAAGATTTTAGGCTTTAGAGAAATTTGTGGCACAAAGGGTTAATGGATTTCACAAGATAATTTTTCTTGCATTGATTTATTTCTTTCTATATTTTAGAGATTATTGAGATATAAAATCATTTCCCCTTTCTCTTTCTTCTTCCCATTCCTTCATATGCACTTTCCTTGTTCTCACATTCATGGCCTCCATTTATTTCATTGTTGATGTATATGTATATATACATACATACATATAATATACATTATATAATATATAAAGTGAATCTTTAAGTATTTAGGAATACATGTTATATTCCTAAGTAATATATATTCATATATATATATATATATATATATATATATATATATATATATATCACTTACTCAGTCCTTATCAGTTTACTTGTATGTATAATATTTCAAGACTGAACACTTGGTGTTGGTTAAACAGTTTGAGGGCCTTTTCCCAGAGAAGATGGTTGCTCCCTCTCCCAGAAAATGGGTTGAGGACACATGAAACTTTGCTCATCCATGTTACCATGTCTGTTTGTGCTATCTTTGTTCATATCTTGTTTAGGTCCCCCCTAAACATGTTGATGAGATATGGGCATACCACCCCAGGGTTGGGGAATTCATTGATCATGGAGGAGAATCTACAACTGCCACTTTATTAAAACATCATAACTAACTACCTTGTATATATTTATTCTTATATCTACAAGTAAGAATAGGTCTAACCTATTATCAAAGCCCCCTGCAAACACACAGGAAACATTAGAGAAAGTCACAACCAATCAAATGCAAAGAACAAATGGCCTGAATATGTGTTGCCCAGCCCCTAGTGATATATTTCCAAAACAATTCCTGCACCTAAGGCTAAGAGGTCATAGCAGAAGAGGGGGACAGAAAGTCTAAGAACCAGAGGTATAGGATATTTGACATGAGAAAGTTTTGAATATTTATTCATTTGTGCTGTGCTGTGTGTGTGTGTGTGTGTGTGTGTGTGTGTGTGTGTGTGTGTGCATGAGCATATGCAGGACTGCACACACACATACCATGGTATATACATGGAAGTCAGAGGACAACATGAGAAAGTTGATTCTATTTTTTCAAAGATTTAATTTATTTGAGTACTCTATCTGCATATATGCTTGAATGACATAAGAAGGCATCAAATCCCATTATAGATGGTTGTGAGCCACCATGTGGTTGCTGGGAATTGAACTCAAGACCTCTTCATGAGTAGCTAGTGCTCTTTATCGCTGAGCCATCTCTTCAGCCCTGATTCTGTTTACTAACCATGTGACTCAATGTTCTAAGGCTTTGTGGCAAGCTCCTTTTCCAACTGAGTGATCTTGCTGGCCTGATTTATGAATTATTAAATAAAAAACAAATACAACCCAATTAAACATATTTCATCAGAATGCACAGAGAAATTTAGATATTTTAATGAATGATCATGTTTATTCCAGTTTTTGAAACCTCTTCTTAGGGCTTCAGATAAACCCAATATATTTTAAAATTATGTTTTCATTTTTTCTCATCCTAGATAAAATAACACCTACACAAATCAGGACCATTATTTTTTCATATTATTAAAAAGATGTTCCTAATAACTACTTGCTATATAGCCAAAATATTGTTTAGTCCATGCTGTACACTATTTACAAATTGAGATTTTATGTTTTCTAAGTATATGCTTCTATGACAACAGCTGGCATTACTAATGATTAATGTATGTTTGCCATTACTCTAAAAGCTTCCAATATACAAACTTACTTAATACTTAAAACTCCTCTAGGGATAGGAACTACTAAATTACCCCATTTGAACATAAAAATGAAATATTTTAGAGCAGAAATATTACTTGCTAATAATTTGTGGACATAGGTTTTGAATATCACAAGCTTAAGCTATTAACTTCAAAAGTTTAGCATGTTCATATGTGATGAAATAAAAGGGAAAAAATAGGTGGCTGTTAGTTGGTAAAGCGAAGACTTCTAACGACATCACCTGCTTCAACTTAGTATACTTTTAGTCTTGAATACATGAGCAAGCACTTCGATCACTGAATCATGCTCTAGGTGCCAGTCTAGGGCCATGTCGAAAATTGGAAACAGTGAGGAATGAGTTAAGGTAAATGACTAAACAGATTTTAGATGGTTAAAAAAAAAAAAAAAAAAAACAGAGAGTGTTTAAAGTAGCCTGTAGCTATTAGTAAATATAAACTGTAAGATTAAGCCAGCGGAGTAGCCGGCAGCTTGGCAGAGGAGCAGGCGGCCTGGCCCAAGTGCCTGAACAGGTCGCCTAACTTATCCTGGAGAAAGAGCCCCAGGACCAAGGGTGGCCTACACCACCCGTAACCTAAACTCTGTTAATTAATATAAGTTGTTATATTAGGCCAGTTGAATTACCAGCGGCTTGGCAGAAGATTCACCTGGGCTCAAGGGGAGTCTGGGAGTCTGGAAGTCCAACGGCCCAGGACTGCTTGGACTGAGGGCCTATAAGCTGCCACAGTTTTTTCCCCAATAATTAAACACACCAAGACCTTTAATGTTTTAACACTTAGCCCTTAGCTGGGCAGACTCTCAATTAGCTACTCTAAGTTAACCCAGAACGAATCACCTAATCCCAAACCATCAAGTGCCTGGAGTACCTTCTAGCCTTCTCCAGACATCTGTCTCCTTCTGTGTCTCCCAGTGGAAAGAGAGAGAGTCTGTGTGTGTGCCCAGAGTTCCTGTTCTGATCTCAGGAAGTCCCGCCTTCCTATACTCTTTCTGCCCAGCTAATTGGCCATAAGCGACTTTTATTAACCAATCAAGAGAATGCCTCAGAAGGGGCGGTAACCAGATCTCAGCATTGAATTCAATGTATCAGAAACAATATTAGACCTTCCCTCAACTATAGCCATAGACTAAAATCAGTTTCTGGAGCGACTAAGGATTGCCTTGAGATGGCTCACAGAACAGAAGACAAGAATGGAGCAAGTCCCAGGCTTGCCTTCAGCTATGCAGGATTGGTCTAGAACCTCCTACTGACGGAATTCTGAGAAGACATCTCTGGGGAAGGGGGCATCCACTTTCCCTTGTTAAATTTGCCTTTGGGTCTCAGCGCATAGGCTTTAGGTAGGCTGGAAGTGAGAGACAAAAATAAGTAAACGACAGACTCATCTACCCATAGTATATGGGAGAGAATATAATACAATCAGGAATATAATACAATCCAGGAAGACTTGGAGCTAGGAAAGGCACTAAAACTGCCTGGTGTACCCCACTTTCTTTCAAACAAGAAAACCAAGGAACAAAGGGATTAAGTAGCTTGTAAAAAGTTTGAGCACTTACAGGTACCAGAACTGGGGCAGGAATATAAATTTCCTTGTTACACACTTCACTAAAATTCCTGCCATTCAACACTGTCTCCAAGGATAGTGAACAAATTAATAGACAATGTTCTCAGAAGACAAAAGAAGACCTTATAGGAGGCAAAAGATGGAAAATTCATGTAATAGGGGAACAATTACGTCCTCTCTCTATAAAAAAAATAAAGAAAGATGAATCAGTTCTGGATGAATTTACTCTTTATGAGGGGAAACTAAGAACGTAGGGAAGACAATGAAAATATGTCCATTTGTCTATTTTTCTCAGATGTTATTGGGGCGGGGGGAGGGGCGGTGAGGTGGTAGATCGGGAACTGAGTAACAAGTACTTTGGGATTAAGCTCTTTATCATCACCGGTTAAATGATTTTAGAGTAACTACAATTTTTTGAGGCAATTTGATAATTTAGCACTATCTAATGATTCCTAGATGTAAAATCAAATAGAAAGACTGCATAGTACAAAGACTGTTGGAGCAATGCTGTAGCCTCTTTTCTCACTCCTCCATCTCCCGGGGCTTTGCTTTAATTGAATTGTCATGAGCACACCGTCATTATTCCGGATAAAAAAGATCTCTTTGATGAACAGCCATGTGACAGCAATATCTTCTCTGTGCAGGAGTCCAGCCAAGTCAAAGGTTTTTGTCAATTTCAATCTGTTTGAGAAGCCCGATTGGTAGAGTCTTGAAGGTCTATGGAAAGGTACCTTTTACAACAATGTGTACGTCCTTTGCTGTTTTCATAGTCAAACTATAGAAGAAAGAAAAGTTCAAACCTTTTACATTCCATTTATGTAAGTTGAAAAAAAAATCCAAAGTGAAATGTGTAGTATGTGAAGAACTACAGTATGTTTTTGCCTGTGGTCAAGGCTTTCCTGGGATTTACACTAACATTGCACATGGTTTTGTTTAGGGATTTTTCTCAGTGATGCTGTCCTGTCAAAGTCTTTTGTTTAATTTACTCAGTAAGACAGGCTTTTCTTTTCAGGCGGTTAAATGAGAATGACATTTAATTTTGTACTCTATTGCTTAGCATAAGGCTGAATTTTGGCAGCTGAGAGAATGTTTATCTTAAAACAACTAAAGAGCTGAGAAATTTCAGAGGTTATAATCTCTGGAAAAATGAGAGTTGCAGAAGCATTAATTTTTTTTTTCCTGTAATGAGTCTTCCTGAAGGAACAATCGATGGGATCCATTGGGAAGTTGTCCAGTTTCCTAAGGCAGATTCTACCTATAGATGATGACCATTCATGATTGCTATACCAAATATCTGCATTACACTGAAAAAGAGACCTATGTTCACGACCATGCAGTGATAGTGACAAGATAACACTCATGCATTACATTAATGGTTGGCTCAAATTCTCATTTGGGTTTGATTTTGCTGTTTAATTTCTTTCTGTTTAAGAAACAATTTGATAATTTAGTATAATATAATATAATAAGTGAACAATAATTTATATTATACATTCTATTGTGGTTGGGATCTAATTCTAAGAAAGCAAAACAAAACAAAACAAAATAAAGGTATCACCAGAATCAGGGAGGAAAACAACATTTTTACTTTAACATTCCAAACATTTCCCTTTGGACTTATTCTCTTGCTCCTAATTAACTCTTGAATTCATCAGAGAGAGATGAATTATATTCAGCACCATGAGAAATCCCCAGGTTGTTGAAATTGGTTCAAAGATAGGTCAGAGGGCAAGACAGAACAGAGTCCAGACAGAATGAAGCACCATTAGATGCTCAGGAAGGGAGAGGTGAAGGAAAGGAAGGGACTGAGAAAAGAGAAAGTAAGGAAAACCAAGGGAAGCAGAGGAGACAAGAACTGAGGTGTTAAAAGCAGTTATATGCCTTAGTTATATGTTAAGTGAGAATCAGAGGAATCAGTGAGTTAGTCCACAGAAAATAGATATTTACCCCAGTAGCTTTATTGTTTATTTATTTATTTGTGGTTTATGAGTTCTCTGATATAAAAACAGAACAGAGCTGTTAGCTGTGCTGATTTCCTTCTGAATCAAAAGCATCTTTTGGGTTCTGTTTTGATCTTTTGGATCTGTTTTACTGCAAGAATAACTCAAAGTTATAATATATGCTTAGTGGACAAGAGTGCTTGCTACTCAAACATGAGGACCTGAGCTCAAAACACCAGTATGTACAATTTAAAAGCTAGATATGGAAGGGCCTGAAAAGGTCTCCACCAGATAGAGCTGGAGAGCTGAAAGGAGAAGTGGTCCCATCCCTAACCCAGAAGGGATCCCCAATGGGTAACCACTTTCAAGTGAAAATTTAGTTTTCCACAACAGAGTATTACTGGGGAAATCAACAGCTCCGAAGGGATGCATACCCAGCAGTAGACGGTCAACACACCATTTTTGGAGGTACCTTGTCTGATAACGACATCTCAGGGACTTTCTTTTCTTTGTTATTTTTATTTGTATTTTCTTTTATTTATATTTATTTATATTTTCTATTTCCCTCTTTTTACCCTACAAATCATTTTCATATATAAATATATAAATGGCTTCCAGTTTAGTATTTTTATGGAATTCCTGAGTTTACCAACAAATGGATCTCTGTACTGGCTGGTTTTATGTCAACTTGACACACAAAATAGTTATCTGATGGACTGGACATTGGGAATGTATGCTAAGCCATATAACTCTTATAATTGTGGCCTATTTATTTCTGTTGCTTTGTATTGTATTTATAGTTATAAGAGAAAGAACCATTTTTTGGACTGAAAGGGAGAGCTGTTGGGAGGAAAAAAGAAATACCTTAAACTAAAAAAAAAAAAAAAGAAGGGAAGAGGATGAGGGGGTTGAGGGGAAGAAGGGTGGAAGGGTGGGACTGGAGGGGGGAGTAGGGAGGGGATTGTGATTGAGATGTAACTTGAAATAAAAAATAAATTATTAAAAAAATAGTTATCTGAATGGAGGAAACATTAATTGAGAAATCTCAGAATTTGAGGCCAAAGACAAACACACAAACTTACACAAGCACATGTGTATATCATACAGACACACACACACACACACACACACACACACACACACACACAAGCAAACAAATGAAAGAATGAACCCATGACTATATCCGTATGCAAAACTTATAAGGGTGCAATTTTCTTGTGCATTCAAAACACATTGTGAAAAAATTTATTTTGGTGCCATAGCTGAAGAAAACAACTGATTCTAAATCCTTAAATGAATACTTTGCTTTACCAAAAAAAAAAAAAAACTTTCACTTTTTCCTCATTGATTTTATATCTTAAGATATAAATATCTTAATATATCTTAAGAAAAGCTTATTTTTTCTTTCCAAATATAAGGTCTCCATTAATGTATCACTGGCGACTGGCCTTTTGAGTTATGACAACAGCACCCAGTAAATATAAAGATATATAAAATATATCTTAAGATATCAAATATGTAGGTACTGAAAAACTTCTTATTTAGGTACTTTGTACAGGCTTCATGCAAAAGTTAATTTTGGGGTGAAAAAGGACCATAAATTTTTATTAGAAGTTAACAAATGTGGTGCCTATGGTTTGCAGGATATCCCAAAGGACCAGCATCACAGATGTGGCTAATTGTAATTGTCAACTTGATAGAATCTAAAATCACCAGGAGAGGAGCCTCTGGCATACTTGTAGAGGATTAGCATGCTTACATTACCTGGGGTAGGAAAAACAAGAAGACTGGGTGCTACCATTCCTTTAGCTGGGGTCCTGGCCAGTAGGAACACAGAAAGGAAAGAGGCACAAATGTTTACTTTTTGTTAAATGCAGATGTCATGTGAGCAGCTACTTTCAACTCCCGCTTCCTCGACTTTCCCTTCTGTGTGATTGGCAGCTATCTAAAGAGTGAGCCAGAATTAACCCTTTCTCCTTTAAGTTGGATTTGTCACAGTATTTCATCACAGTCGCAGACAGAGAAATTAAATTAACTAACCACCCCAAATTCCAATCTTATTTTGACTAATTGCTAACTAAATATTTCAAAGAATGAATTAAATACATGAGCATGGATTTTGGGAATGCATTTATGCAACTTTTAATCCTAGAAAAGCATTTAATGTCGCGTCCCTCTCGACCGGCAAGAACGACGCAACTCGCAAAAGCTCTTCTCAAGCAGTTTATTCAGGTCCCTTGAAAACAGTCTTCCGAATCTCCGGGCAGACCCAACCCACAGGCTAAATACTAAATGAACAGCCAATCAAGTAAAGCCACGTAGTGCAATCTTAGAGGCCCACGTATGCGGAAGCAAGCCAGATCAGCGGTCTTTGCCAAATATGGACTTGTTTACCACCGAGAGCGCTCACCGTCGGGCTGGTGGAAGGCGGAGACCAGCGCCATCTTTAAGGCGCGGCACGTCGCAGCTCTCTACAGTTCCTCCTTTTTTATTTTTTCTAAAGATGGTAGAAGTCCCTGGAAAGGTTTCGTAATCCCCTATCTGGGGATCTCACGGTGGGCCTGAGCCTGTAGGAGGGCGGTGCTCAAACTCTTACCCGTCTCTGGGTCAGCCTCCCCACTCGGGACTGCCCTGTCTTAGGTGGCCGAGACTTACCCGTCAACTCCGTCACTGACTTACCAGACCCTAATATCCGTGGAACAAATTCCTCAGTGGGCAGGGACTATGCTTAGTGAAGATTTACTTCACGGCAGCAAGCCATGCCTGAGGGGACTGGCCCGCCTCAATGGCGACAAGGGCTTGTATAATCATGGCTGCGTTACGCTTTTGTGTGGCTCTCATTTTATAGATGCACCATAGGCAAACCAGAGAGGCTAGCATCATTAGTACCGCCAAAGAACCTACACCCGCCCACTCCTTAAGATGATCCATAGCCGTCTGTATCCAAGAAGTCAAGCCAGTAGCCAGGCTCAGATCCACCCGAGTGGAGTTGATGTGTACGATTGTCGCTCTCAGCTCTCTCATCAAATTTTCAAATTCAGCCGACCAATCCTGTAAGAGGAACTTTGACAATTGTCTGGACAAATTAGCAGCTTTTGTATAATTTTGATATTGTACGGAAGTAACACACAAACCTTGCATTTTCCACTCACACCCCAATTGTGCTAGTTGCCAAAGAGAATCAATCTGTTCTTGTATTAAATCTATGCGTTGATTAACTATCATAAGACCTCCTTTGAGATGAGAATTCATAGAGGCCTGAGTATCCAATGCCTGTGCCACAGTGGCTGAGATGTTATTCAGGGCATTGGCAGTCTGTATAGAACTAGACAAGGCAATAGCTGATGCAGTAGCTCCCACAGCAGCAACAGTGATAGCAGTAACAATAGCTGCAGTGATGCCAAAATCTTTTTTAAACCTAAATAGCATCATGGTATTAGGAGCCTCTACAGGAATTGGTACATATCGAGGCATTCTAGTCACCACAGCCACAGGAAAGGCTGTGGCATTCCAGCATAGGGCATAAAAACATGTGCCTGGAGTGCATACTAACTTTTCTTCACCTAAGGATGCACTCCCATTACTTACAATCCACAGAAAAGGAGGCCAGAGACATACTGGCGAAGCTGAAAAGCTCTTGTTGCGATAAGAATGAAACAAAGAATTCCAAGTACCAGAGCCACTACTGCTAGAAAAATCCAATTTGGTAGCAGACCTTAGAGAAAAATTACCTCTTTGATAAATTCCTCCTCCAAGCATAATGACAGGTCCTAAGTCCATGCAACTTCCATTTACTCCACACAAAAGCCACAAATCAAAAGGATTGGTGGCAGTCTGCTGAGGATCCCTAGTAGATATATCAAGCATTCCTGTACAAGACTTATTCACTACATTACTAATCATGGGGCTAAAGGAAAAATAATCTTGTTGAACCCAAACTGCTCTGCGCTCCTGACATCCAGTCCAGGGAAAAGGTCCTTCCTCTCCTGTGGATCCTCTACAAAAAGGTGCCCAGCGTGGCTGTCTGGGGGGGTCCCGGTCAGAGACTCGTGTGGGCCACCATCCTTCAAGGCGAGAACCATTGCCTGAAAACAAACCAACACTCCTACCTCCAAACCTCAGTTGTGGTAAAAAATCTGCTGACTGCTGAGACAATTTAATGCATTTTGTATCATCTGACCTATTGAAGCTCATTAAAAAGCACAAACTACCCTTCAAGCTGACATTTCTATTACCCTCTATAGGGCTTCTCTGATCATCAAAGGGAAGGTAGGGTAAGCCTAAGCTTCTATTACTGCTAAATAAGCGTGGAAACACAGTTGCATCATGTCTGACCGGCATCGGCTTTGGGAATATCGACAGGATCCCCCATCTCGGCTCGGTCATTCCTGACATACTCACTACTACTATCACCAGAATCCTTAGGAAGGTCTTCATGACGAATCTTCCTCACAAGGCGTTCAGGCACCCACACTGGATCTTGTTGATCCTGAGGAAAAACACAAACAGACCCTCTCGCCCATGTTAGCACGGGGTCAGGCCCCCGCCAAGAGCCTGTCAGAATGTCCTTCCATTTCACCATGCTTTTAGGCGGACCATGGGAATCCTGATGTCTGTCCGCTGCTGAGCGGCCTTGAGCATCCAAATTGAAAAAATTTAACGTAAATAAGGCTAAAGATATTCTCTCCTTGGGGGTACGGCCTTGGCCTATTCCCCCTTTTTGTTTTTGCAAGCATTCTTTCAAGGTGCGATGAGCACGCTCCACAATTCCTTGTCCTTGAGGATTGTATGGTAATCCATGATTAAGCTGTACCTCCATCTGGTTGCAGAAGGAGACAAAGGACTGTGCCGTATAGGCTGGTCCATTATCCGTTTTCAGCTGCTGTGGTTTTCCCCATGCAGCCCAGGCCTCTAAGCAATGTCCTATGACATTGCGAGCCTTTTCTCCACTCATAGGTGTAGCATGTATGATACCTGAGCAGGTATCCACAGATACATGAATATATTTTAAGGTTCCAAACTCTGAAATGTGGGTAACGTCCATTTGCCAGATTTTGAGTGGCATCAACCCTCGAGGGTTTACTCCCACACTGGGAGGATGATGATGAATCACACACTGAGGACAGTCCAAAACTACTTGTCTAGCATCTGCTCTAGACAAATGGAATTTCTGCTGTAGAGTTTTTGCATTTACATGAAATAATTGGTGAAACTGTCTGGCTTGGTCTAGGAATGAGCTCCAAAAAATGCATTCCATCCTGGTCCATTGATCAACTTTATCATTACCTTCACTTAATGGTCCAGGTAATCCTGTATGTGCTCTGATATGTTGAATATAAAAACACCTTTTTCTCTGCCAGATTAAAACTTGTAACTCTTGTAATAAGGCACATACAGTACTACTATTCTTAATAGGACCTGCTAATTCTAATACTTTTACTGCGTTGACCACATAAACTGAATCTGAAATCAAATTGAATGCAAATTGACATCTTTTAAACACCTCAATTACTATTTTCAATTCTACTATTTGGGGAGAGCCCGGTTGAAATTGACATAACACGGGCTCTTGTCTTTCTATCAAATAGGCTCCACAGCCTGTCTTTGAGCCATCAGTAAACACATTTGGTGATCCTTGAAGTGGTACTGCTGAAGTAACCTTAGGGAATATTACTGGGTGCTCTTTAAAAAATGATAGCAATGGATGTTTAGGGTAATGGTTATCAATCACTCCTTCAAAGCTACATTGCAATATTGCCCAGTCATCTACAGTGCCACACAAAATCTTAATTTGATAACTGGAATAGGGCACTATTATACTGGCAGGAGCAACTCCAAAAGACTGCAAGCATTGTTGGATACCATTCAAGGCTAAAGCAGCAAGTGCAGTGGGATAATGTTCTATGGATTTTTTCGGAGAAATCTTTGAATAGGTCCATAATAATGGTCCGTCCTGCCATAACAATCCTGTAGGTTGACTATAGGTGGCAAATATGCACAATGCAATGGGCTGTCCTTCCTGCCATCTCTTTAGGAAGGCACTCTGTAACCTTTCTTCCACTTTACATAAAGCTTTTCTTGCTTCGTCTGTTAATTGCCTAGGAGAATTAAGTGCTGAGTCACCTTTCAAAATATCATATAGGGGTCTTATTTCATAATTTGGTAGCTTTAAATAGCCTCTTACCCAATTGATATCTCCTAACAACCTTTGAAAATCATTTAAAGCCTTTAAATTATCTTTTCTTATTTCAATCTTTTGAGGTATTATCTTTTCAGGTCCAACCTTTGCTCCTAAATAATCAACCACATTTTCCTTTTGAACCTTATCAGGAGCAATAAACAACCTTTTCTTTTTTAATAATAGAACTAATTCTTCATAGGCCCGATCTAACATTTGTTCACTCTTAGCTGCCAGTAAGATATCATCCATATAATGAACACATCTCAAATCTGGAAAATTCTTTCTCAAGGGAGCAATGGCTTCCCCCACATATAGTTGGCACATAGTGGGGCTGTTTGCCATGCCCTGGGGTAATACTACCCATTCAAACCTCTGATCAGGTTCCTCATGGTTACAGGATGGAACAGTAAATGCAAATCTCTCACTATCTTTGGCACACAAAGGGATGGAGAAAAAACAATCTCTTATATCTATAACTATAATGGGCCACGAGGCTGGCAAAGATGATAAAAGCGGCAAGCCGCGTTGCACTGGGCCCATGATCTGCATTTGTTGATTTATGGCACGCAGATCATGCAATAATCTCCATTTTCCAGATTTCTTTTTAATGACAAAGATAGGTGTATTCCAGGGAGATACAGATGGTTTTATATGCTTTAAAGACATCTGTTCATCCACTAAATCTTTGGCTGCATTCAATTTTACAGAGGAAAGTGGCCACTGAGGAACCCATACTGGATCCTCCGTCTTCCAAGTTATAGGAATGCCCTCCTCAGTGGCCCCTAGGAAAAACCCAGGCCCTGTCTCTTTTGTCTTTGCTGTACAGATAAGGGACTCTTTCGTCCCTGCAAATATTTTCCTATTCCAAAGCCTGGAGCATATCCCATATCTTGCATCATACGTTGGGCTGAATCAGAATAATCATTACTCAATTTAAATCCCATATCCTTTAAAAGGTCTCTTCCCCAAAGGGAGATAGGGAGCTCAAGTACATATGGCTGCATTTCTCCTGAGTGGTTCTCTTGGTCCTGCCACTTTAATAACCTTGCACTCATATCTGGAGTCCTAGCATAACCCAGGCCTTGAAGTGTTTGAGAAGAGGCTTGTACAGGCCAACCTGAAGGCCAGTCTTTCTTTGCTATGATACTCCTATCAGCCCCAGTATCCAAAAGGCCCAGGATCTTTTTACCATCAACTTTTAATTCCAAGACAGGGCGTTGGTCCAAATCCAGGGAGAGAAAAGTCAAATCTGTGCCCGTGGACCCAAAACCATCTTTTCCTCTCTCTCTATCCTTTGCTGCATAGCAGTCATGTAAGCTCGGTAACATGATCAATTGAGCAATTCTATCTCCAGGAGAGATAGCCGTTATACCACGGGGGGAGGCTACCATGATCTTAACCACTCCTGTATAATCTGGATCTATAACTCCAGGATGGACAATAAGTCCTCTCAAGGCCGATGATGACCTCCCTAACAACAAACCAACTGTACCAGGTTCAAGGGGTCCTTTAAAATCTGTTTCAATTAACTGGACCCCCATTTGGGGTGTTAATACGAGTCTGGTGGTGGAGCAGAGGTCCAATCCTGCTGAGCCTGCAGTGGCTCTCCGCGGTCTCTCGGATGGCGGAGGGTTGGCCATCTCTCTTGATTCTGCTCTTTGTCCTGATTCTCTACTGCCCCATATATTTGTGGGCCCTGAGGTCGTGGGCCCCGCTGTCCGTTTTTTGGACGAGCGCCACCGTAACCTTGAGATAAAGGCTGGCCATGGATGTCTATCACTGAACGGCATTCATTAGCCCAATGGTTCCCTTTTTTACATTTTGGGCATAACCCTGGCCGCCTGGGGCGTTGTACACTTCCTGTACTTTCTGTACTCCTTCCCCTGGGGCACTGTCTTTTAAAGTGTCCCATCTTGCCACACTTAAAACAAACTCCTGAACTTCCTCCACCTTTTTTGGCCAACTGTATTACTGCGGCAGCGAGACCAGCATTAGTTAACGGCCCTCCAAGCTCTCTACACACCTTCATCCAAGCCTCTAGGCCTTTGTTCTTATAAGGGGTGATAGCAGCTCTACATTCTTTGGTACATTGCTTATAGACCAACTGTTTTATTAGTGGCAAAGCAGCATCTGGGTCACCAAAAATCTTCCCTGCTGCCTCCACCATTCGTGCTACAAAATCTGAAAAGGGCTCCATGGGGCCCTGTAGAATCTTAGTTAAGTTCCCACTCACCTCCCCTTTATTAGGAAGAGATCTCCAAGCCTTGATAGCTATCTTGTTTATTTGCTCATAAATCTGAATAGGATATCCTATCTGCTGATTGGCAAATCTCCCCTGCCCAAGCAGCATATCTCTATCCCAGGCTGGATTTCCATCTCTCTGATTATTGGCTGCTTGCTCAGTAGCATACTCAATCAAGAAAGCTTTCCAGTCTAAGTATTGCCCTGGACTTAAGCAGGCGCGGACCAGGCCACTCCAATCACTTGGAGTCATACAATGTCTGCTTAATGCTTCCACTTGAGCCATTGTAAAAGAAGCGGTAGTACCATAAGTACGAACCGACTCTGCAAGAGATTTTACCACCTTAAAATCAAGCGGTTCCTCGTACCTGTTCCCTTGTGGGTCTTGATATACAGGATAAGCAAACTGTAATTCTGTTCTTACTTGTGTCCACATCCCCGGGCAGAAAGATCTCCCTTCTTTCAGTGACTGAACATGCTGATTTATCTGAGTGGCTTCTGGATATGGAGGAGGAGTTAAAGGCGCCATGGCAACGGCTTTGTTTACACCAGCTGCCGCTAGCGTGGCTGAAGGCGCTGTAGCGACGACTCCACCCACTCCGACTGCTGCTGACGTGTCAGGCGCCATGGCGACAGCTCCACCCACACCGACTGCAGCAGCGGCTCCTCCCACACTGACTGCCGCCTGCATGTCCTTCTCTTTTACTTTTTTCTTTTCCTTTTTTCTTATAACAGTCCTCTCCAACTGTTCTAGTAGAGCATGTAGCTCTCCTTCAGAATCTGTGCTCTCTGAGTCCTCAAAATCTCTAAAATCTCTAAAATCTGTAAGATCGGGATAGAGAGGAACTTTCTTTCTGCCTCCCTTTTCACTGTCTGCCTGCTCAAATCTTTCGCCTTTGTCACTGTCTACTTGCTCAGATCTTTCCCCTTGCAGCAGTTCCAAGGCTGACTCTCCCTCTCTGATTGCATTACAACATCTCTGATCTTCTAAACAACTCCTCACCATTTTCCAAATCGGTCTTACTCCATGCTTCAGAGTCCCTTGCTCCCAAGCAAAATCCAAGTCCCTGCCCAATTTGTCCCAGCAGGATACCGTAAGATTCCCGGACACCGCAAACCACGGAGCCACGGAATCACACTCATTCAAAAATCTTTCTAGGGTAGACTTCTTAATCTTCAAATTCCTAGCTAAAAGTAGCTCCTGAAGAGCCAGAAAAATTGGGTGTGACTCAGACAACCCCATGTTTAAAAATTTACTTTCAGTTTGCAGCTTCTCCACGAAACTGTATCTTTTGTTCGCTATCTCCGCGAAACCTTACCGTACGTTCACTATCTCCGCGAAACCTTACCGTACGTTCGCTATTATCCGCGAAACTTTACCTTGCGTTCGCTATCTCCGTGAAACTTTATTGTCCTGATTTATCCCAGGAACTTACCAGTGCACTGCCCCTGACTGCAAGAGTTCTGAGTCTTTTCTGGTTCCCCGTACGGGCCACCACTTGTCGCGTCCCTCTCGACCGGCAAGAACGACGCAACTCGCAAAAGCTCTTCTCAAGCAGTTTATTCAGGTCCCTTGAAAACAGTCTTCCGAATCTCCGGGCAGACCCAACCCACAGGCTAAATACTAAATGAACAGCCAATCAAGTAAAGCCACGGAGTGCAATCTTAGAGGCCAACGTATGCGGAAGCAAGCCAGATCAGCGGTCTTTGCCAAATATGGACTTGTTTACCACCGAGAGCGCTCACCGTCGGGCTGGTGGAAGGCGGAGACCAGCGCCATCTTTAAGGCGCGGCACGTCGCAGCTCTCTACAATTTAACATTTCTAAAAATCTGTTTTCTTATCCATAAATTGGGGATAATAATAGAAATGTTGTAGGAATGCTTTGAGGAATTAAGATAATATATTAAGATATATAGTTTAAGGGGCATAGTGATTCTTCTAATTGGTATTATTTCTTCTCTATTTGAAATACAAAAGTTCATCAAATATGTCTTATTCTCTCAAGGATCAGGAGAAAGGGGCACATACTTCACATAAACTGCAGCTTGAACCACTACATGCTATATTAAAAGGATATTTATTTAAATGAAATATGATTTGAGTAATGACTGACTTTTCACACAAAAACTTCAGTAGAATAAAGCAGAGCTTTTACATTGATGTGTGTGTGTGTGTGTGTGTGTGTGTGTGTCAGTATAATTTGTTTATTCTTTCCAAATATAAAGTCTCCATTTGTGTATCACTGGTGATTGGCCTTTTGATTTATGACAACCTTGATTACTGACATAACAGATTTTATTAGTTATCTTTGTCATTGATGCACTAAAGTTCCCAACAAAAGCAAATCAAAGAAGGGGAGTGTTTTTTTGGGTTCACAGTTTGCAGGTGCAAGTCAGTCACAGTGGGAAGTTGTTGGCAACTGGAGTTTGGAGGAACTGGGCACATTGTGTATATATCTTTAGGAAGCAGAGAGTAATGAACACTTGTATCCAGTTTGCTTTCTCCTGTTTATGAAGACTGGGACCCTAGTCTGTGGGACAGTGCCACCCATAGTCAAGGTTGGTCTCTCCACCTCAATTAGCCCAATCTAGACACTTTTTATATTCATTTCCACAGAACTGACTCTCGGTGATTCTATATCTTTTCAAGTGACAATCACATTTAACTATCACAGAGGGAATGACACTTAAAGCATATATCATATTCCAAGTACCTTTATTGGTGGTTAGTGTTATTCAGTTAGAGGAGACTTTAAAAGCTCATCTAAGATTTCAAAGCTAGTGGAGTGACAAATTCAAGGTTTGAGTCCAGACAAAACCTAAATCGTGATTTTCTTAATATAAATTCAGTTAGTGTCCAAAGAATCATCACATGGATAGTGAAACCTCAGACAATGTTTCCAGGCCACCCTGACAACCTAGGTCAGACCAAATAGGCCAAACATGATGTCATAACTCATGCTGTTGAGATTACATCCAAAGTTCCGTACATGTGAATTCCTTGCCTCTACTTTCCAGTTATTTAGAATTATAAAGTATATTAAGTCATTTACATTACAACTGGTATCCCTTGATATTTAAAATATGTAACAAAGTTTATGGAAGCAATCAATAGCAGGTAAAACAGGGTCATAGACACTCAACTTTTCAATGTACCCATGAACCTTGCTGTAACCCCAGATCTTGCTATAATTTCAACATGATGATCAAAATGCTTGGGGAGATGCTGGGTGTGCCCAGAAATATGGATGTTTTTCTATTTCAGATATATGAAAATATACTAAGATCTAGCAGAGCTGGCTTCATTGCATATGCACACAGGCTGACAACACTCTTCCCTTGAACATACTTCATTTAGTCATAAAATAGATGAATAAAAAGCTTTTGTTTATCAAATTACTTTACATAATGGAGTGACAATGACGTTGTTTTGTGAGCTGAGTTGTTGCTGCTATGAAGGATTTGAAGAGTGGGAGAGAAATAACACTGTAATCAAAATAGAATTGCATAGGTAAGCCTGCCATAAAGAAAATCTATTATTTAAAGGCTCCTTGGGGATCATGAAACTGCAGTATATTATAAAAGATTCACTGCATCTGAAACCACTGTTACTGCAACAGCGACTTTGCAGTGTCTCCATGGACTCATAAGAAATATAAGTAGGCTTGTGTGTGATCAATTCTTTGTTTATGACCACATGCAATGCAAATGAAGAAAATCATTTCTGTGTAGTGCTCGTTAGCACCATGATAAACTTCAGTGTTCACTGGAGTCCAAGTACCATGTACTCTTCTGTCTTAATAATAATTTTCCCGATGAAGGCTTTAAAATATGTATCCCAACAGACACACAAAAATATATAAAAACAGCAATGGAGACTATAGCATAACATGATCTTTTGTCTCTTGATTTAAGATATTTCAATGGTGTAGATGGCTTGAGGCCAGAACAAAGGTCTCTCTCAGTGACTTTAAAGATAGGGAACAGTTCATAAATGTAATATTTATGAAGCCAAAGACTGAAGCACAAAACTAGCATGGTGGTGTTAGCTTAGGTATTAGTTAAGCAGTTAATATGATCAGTGTTGAAAATTACATGCAGTGCAGAATTATATACTGAACGATATGTTTTTTTCTGCAGTCACTACCCTATTGCTGGAGAAAGCAAATACATCACTTATTGTGTTGTTTGTGCAGGTTTTTCATTTGGGTGTTCACACATGTTCTATAAATCAAAGTTCACAAAGTTCCCTGCAACTTTCTTCATTATTCAAGAAGCAACAAAAAGTAATGCTGATGGTCATCGAGGAAACAGAAAAGGGCTGTAACTAAATTTCCTTACATGTAATTGCATGTGTTGCAATGTGTTTTTATTCCTAAAGCTAATGTCGAATGCCTTTTATCTCTGTGCAATATGGAGATAGTAGCTAAGCACAGACTGAGCAAGAAGTTGGGATAATTTAGTTTAGGGAACTTTTTTGATAAATCTTCGCCAACAGTGAGTTTCTCAGATCATCTGACTCTTAGATTCTTCATTTGCAAGTGAAATTGTTAAGCCAAATAATTTGAAAATCCTATCATGACTTTTACTTTTGAGTCTTTTTACTGGTTAATTTTAATGCTATTTGTGCTTCTTTTACCCTAACAGGAAAACATAATTTTCCATGTCAGACCGTTTGTGATTGAAAGGTTTTCTAAACTTTCCCTCAAAGCATTAATACAATAAAACTATGTTAGTAATATGTATAGGTTTTTCTTTGATAAAAATATATTAAGATCGAAACATTATAAAGACTGTTAACAATGCCAAATATTTAACTATTCTTACTTTGTGTAAGAACACCTTGAGTATCTTGAACACATTCACTCAGCTGAATCTGTCACCCATGTGAGAAAGTTCCTTTTGGTCACTAATGCCATAGGGGACACACAAAGGATGATAGTTTGCCATTCGTATTGACTGTAGTTATGAGGTTGGGCGATGTCACGTTTACAGACTATCCTGGAAATGTACATGCTGTCACGAGGTCACCTGAAACCTTCTGCATCCTGAGATTTTGAAGTATATCTAAAATTTTACAATGTTGGTAAGTAAGACTAAACTCTTGTGAAGACTAAAACTTACTTCATTTTTTATTTTGTTTATTTATTACTTCAAGGTACATCTCCATCAGAGTGCCCTCCTTTCACCCATCCCGGTTCCACCCTCCTACCCTCTCCTCCCTCTCCCACCTGTCCCACTCCTCCAATGTTGAATGTCCCTATATATCAGCCCCTCTCAGTTCAACAGTCATATGAGGGCTAAGAGCTTCCTCTTGCACTGGGGGCTTACCTGGGAGCATCCCTAGGGCAAATTGTCCCATTAATAGGTAACAACGTCTATGTTCCTCATCCTTTTGGTGTGTTGGTTGTAGGATAGTTATCCTGTACTATATGGCTAAAATCTAATTATAAGTGAGTAGATGCCATGTGGATCTTTCTGAGTCTGGATTAGCTCACTCAGGATGAACTTTACTAGTTCCATCCATTTGGCTGTGAATTACATGATTTCCTTGTTTCTGATAGATAAGTAGTATTCCATTGTGTAAATGTACCACAATTTTTTTTTATCCATTCATCGGTTGAGGGACATTTGGGTCACTTCTTCAAATGAATCTATCTATTTATGGAATAGGGCCATTAGATTCTAAATTTTGTTCACCTTTGTTTCTCAAATAAAAACTTGTAGAGGTTAGTAGAAGAGTTTTATGTTCATATTTACTAATGTGTGGTATTTAAAATTATTTTATGAACTTAAGGAGCTATAATTGCCAGAATCCTGAAAGCGTATACAGTATAAAACTTCATTTTATAGTTTGTTAACTGATGTGAGATTGCATAATCCACTTATATTCATTTATGTCAATGAAATTAAATTTAAATATCTAAAATATTTATAATTTTATTCTCAAATTATCAATACAAGAAAAATTTGGGATAATTAATACTAAGGATGCTTGAAAAAAGCTATATACAAACCTACTATTTTATAAACTTTATATATATACACACACACACATGCACACACACTAATTTAATAAGAGTTACCTTGTAGACGAGTGGGAGGAAGAATAGAAGTTTCTGGAGGGCACAAGGACTCCACAAGAGTCCAACACTCTGACCAACACTCTGACCAACAGAGTCAACTAACCTAGGCTCCTGGGGGCTTACAGAGACTGAAGCACCATTCAAGGGGCATGCATAGATTGAACCTAGGCCTTCTTCACATATGTAGCTGATAGGCAACCAGATTGGTTCTCATGTAGATCCCCTAGCTAGTGGAGTGGGGACTGTCCCTGACATGGACTCTGTTGCCTGTTTTTAGATTACTTTTCCCTAGCTGGGCTGCCTTGTCTGGCCTTCGTGGGAGAAGATACTCTTAGTGCTGATGTGACTTGAAGAGCTGGGGTAGGTTGATGGGGAGGGGTCCCCTTTTCTGAGGAAAAGGGGAAGGGGAAAGAGGATGGGAGGGTGGGAACAGGTAGAGATAAGGAAGTACACTGCAATTGGGATATAAAATGAACAAATCAATAAATAAATGATGATTATTAGACAAATCAGAATCATAATGAGTAATTAAATCCATTTCCTATGTCCAAATTAAGAGAGAGAGAGAGAGAGAGAGAGAGAGAGAGAGAGAGAGAGACACCTCTGGGGCTCTTCAGAATGAAAAAAAAGAGAAGAATTAAAAAGAGTTACAAGAAAAAAAGTAATTCTCCTCGAAGAAGCCACAAGTTGCCAAATAAACAGCTCAGTGTCAAGTTACTTCAAGTTATTGGTCAGCAGGTCCCAGAGACCCCCGATACAATACAGGCTATTGGCATTCCTCTTTGTTGCCCACCAGCACATGATGGTGAGACCCTATTGCTGAAGACATTAGACACCCTCATCACAGGACTTGAAGAAATCAAGGTGGTACTGCACTGACTTGAGAGCTTCCTTCCACTGTGGAAACAGTGAAAACCAAAACCTAAGTGCACTATGCAGGCTGTTGGGAGAAAGTCATCAACACTCTTATGCAGCTGTGAACCTATTAGATCCAGCAGGGACTGGCCTGCCAAGACATGCCCACAGTTATGGCGGCGGAATTACTTTTATGAAGATATTCGACTGTTTTCTGATTTAATTTAAAGGCTGTTCCACAAAAGGAAATATCATGAGAGAAAGGGCAGAAAAAATCATTAAGAGCCAGAACTGAGGAAGTCTGGGTGAAATGGTGTCTTCTGAACATGACGGAGCTGGTACATTCATGAACTCACAGCTTCAGGGGTTTGCATAAATCCTGCACAATATCAAGCCAGACAACAGGGTAGCATACATGATGGAGGGGCACACGAGCCCAACTGAGAAGCTCTTGGAAGTTGATGGCTATTACGGAAAAGAGAGTCAATTTCCTGCAAGGTTATATTCCCTGGTATACTGACCTTGCTCATTTTACAGCTGCATGTCTATGTATATATAAGCAGTAGTAATTGGACTCAGTGGGTTATTTGAAAAAAACAAAAATGTCAGAGGTTTGGTAAGAAAATGTAGTGGAAGATCTATGCATATCATTAAATTGACAAATAATAATAAAATTTAAAATCGTCTGCTTTTTTATATGAATATCTTTTTCTGGGTTAGCTAATTAAAGTATGTATTTAAGACATTAAGTAAATTTACTAATAATACCAGAGATGATTTACACAGGAAAGATGAAATTATCATGGAAATTAATGGGATACATATTACTAACCATATCAGGGGGAAACAGTTTTGGAAAAATAATAATATTGTGATTTTATATTAAATATAAGTGAGATAGGGAGATTTATTATTAAAAATAAAAATGTATAACATGCATAGTATTAGCAAAAATTTGACTTTCATGTCAGGGCAGTTTCTGTTTCTTTTTATTTAAATACTTACTGAAAACTGAACAATGTACTACTAGCATTTTCCTTCATAATAGCCGAAATCTTCAAACTTCCATAAACTAAGTATTATTAGTCTTGTTTTATTGATGAAGCAACAGGCATGAATAGGAAGATCACTTTCTCAAGCTGCATATCTTATGAACAGGAGAGCCAAAATTTTAATTTCTATTGGTCTTACTCCAAAGTCTATACATTGTTTACCAAAAAGCATTGCTTCCTTTCTAATTTTAACAAATATTTAGAAAAATATTAAAAATTAACAAATTAGATAAAAGGAAGAAGTATGAAGAGAATTTTCCCACATTTAGGTCAGGGAAGAAATAAAGAAGGAAATCAAAGACTTCTTAAAATCCAATGAAAATGAAGGCACAACATACCCAAACCTATGGGACACAATGAAAGCTGTACTATGAGGAAAGTTCATAGTACTAAGTGCCTTCAAAAAGAAAATTGTGACAGCTCATATTAGCGAATTAACAGCTAAACTGGATGAATTGGAAAAAAAAGAAGCAAACACTCCCAAGAGGAGAAGAAGGCAGGAAATCATCAAAGATAGGACTGAAATCAACAACTTAGAAACAAAAAGAACTATACAAAGAATCAATGAAACCAAGAGTTGGTTCTTCGAGAAAGTCAACAAAATAGACAAATCCTTGGCCAAATTAACTAAAAGACAGAGGGAAAAAACCCAAATCAACAAAATCAGAAATAAAAAGGGAGAAATAACAACAGACATTGAGGAAATCCAGAGAATATTTAGGTCCTACTTAAAAAATCTATACTCCACCAAATATGAAAACTTAAGCAAACTGGACAATTTTCTTGATAAGATTCCACCTACCAAAGCTAAATCAAGATCAGGTTAACAGATTAAACAGCCCTATAACCCCTAGGGAAATAGAAACAGTCATTAAAAAATCTTCCAACCAAAAAAAGCCCAGGACCAGATGGTTTCAGCACAGAATTCTACCAGACCTTAAAGGAGAGCTAATACCAATACTCTTCAAACTCTTTCACAAAATAGAATCAGAAGGAACACTGCCAAACTCATTCTATGAGGCCACAGCACAGTCACCCTGATTCCTAAACCACACAAAGACCCAACAAAGAAAGAGAACTACAGACCAATCTCCCTCATGAACATAGATGCCAAAATATTAATAAACATCTAGCAAGCTGAATCCAAGAACACATCAAAAGTATCATACACCATGATCAAGTAGGCTTCATCCCATGAATGCAGGGATGGTTCAACATATGGAAATCCATCAATGTAATTCACCATATAAACAAGATGAAAGAAAAAACCACATGATAATCTCGCTAGATGTGGAAAAAGCATTTGACAAAATCCAACACCTCTTCATGCTAAAAGTTCTGGAGAGAACGGGCATACAAGGACCGTACCTAGAAATAATAAAGGCAATATACAGCAAGCCAGGAGCCAACATCAAATTAAATGGAGAGAAACTTGAAGCATTTCCTCTAAACTCAGGGGCATTTACAATACTTAAAGAACTAATGCTCTAATTACACTTCCAATTTCTCTTTAAATAGCAATCACTATTAGATATATTATGAGCTTTTACCAAAAAAACACCTTATTCTCTCTCCATGGCTCTCTCAAGGTTTCCTACAACTTTCCCTCCCATCTTCAGTATTTTTAAAAAGTCAGTAAGTCCACTTAGTGCTGTCTGTTTGTGCACATATGTAGGACAATCTACCTTAGCTTATGTAGCGTCTCAGGGGACATATCCCTAAAGAAAACTGATCCTTTGTCCCCCATAAGACATCAGATACCTGCAGTTCTTCTGCTAGGGGTGAGGCTTAATTCGCTCCTCCCCTATCCATGGTAGCGTTTTGGCTGACTTTTTTTTTTGCAATCGCAGGTGCTTTGAATTCATGTGTACAAAGGCACTGTCATGGAGACAGCCACAGAGCAGATGCATAGCTAAAATTTTACCTGGTTATGAAAACTTTAAATATATATGGGTATATGTATATGTACATATAAAATGTATATGTACATACAGATATAAATACATACATACCTATATGTATTTATTTACATATGTGTACATTTTATAGGTATACATTTATATATTGCACATATGTCTATATTTTTTCATACATATACTTACATATATGTATATTTTATATGTATGCATGTATATGTTTACATATATGTATGTTGCATGTATATGCATATATTTACATATGTGTATATATACACAAATATATGTATATACATATGTGTTTTATGTATCATCTAAATGTATAAATAAATATATAGCTATCTGATACTTGTACACATATGCACATATATTATATATGTATATAGAAAGACACATATATAAATACATTTATGGTACATACTGCATTCTTTGGGTAATGAAATAATTCATAGACCAAGTCTCATAAAGAGGAGATGTTATTCAAATCAGAATTGTAAAAAATCATGATTTGCAAGACATTGAACAATTCTGCACATAACATGTTTTTCTACATTGAACTCTTTTCAATGCAATCACAAGTTCTAAGAAAGTCTGGGTGACTAGACTGTCTGTACAGAAATGAGCTCATCAATAGCCAGGATTGGATGAGAAAGAACTGAAGGGACTCTGTGCTACAATGCTGACCAGTTTCCTACAAGTAGCTTCAGAGAAAGGGGTTTGACTTTGCCTGTGTGCCCACTGGTGACCCCATGTGTTTCCAAGGGACAGTCCTAATACAGCTTTCACACAGATGTCCTGGTTAAATGCAACGGGTCACAAAAACAAATCAAAAGAGTCATTAGTCTGATAAAGAAACTGCAAGGAAGGAGGTGGTATAGACAGATGTAGAGGGGCATAGGAGGAGGGTGTGAGGAAGAGACTGCAACCAAAACACAGTATATACACACATGATATGGCCAAAGAACTAAAAATATTATCTCCCTAAAAATAGTATTTGACAAATAACAAATTCTACTAGTTGCTATCTACACTAGCATAAATAGATAATAGATTTATAGGAATGAAAAATTGCTATAATGAATTTTCAAATATAGGCTAAGTGTACCTAGAAAGATGAAAAGCAGAAGTTTATAGCTTTAAAAAGAACAAGCAATGAACCTTTGCTTGTGTGTCAAACATGCATCTGATCCAGCATATTTTATGAACCACTTGAAGAACTGAAGCCTACTTTGTATTTTGGGCAATTTAGAATGAAATCAACAGCACAATACAGGAGCTGTGATGGGTTCTGTTTTATCTTATTTTATTTTGTTAAAAATATAAAATGAGGGCTGTAGAGATGGCTCAGCGGTTAAGAGCACTGGCTGCTCTTCCAGAGGTCATGAGTTCAATTCCCAGCAACCACATGGTGGCTCACAACTATCCATAATGAAATCTGGTGCCCTCTTCTGGCCTGCAGATATACCTGCAGACAGAACACTGTATACATACATAATAAATAAATCTTTAAAAATATATATATATATATAAAATGAAGGGGTGTTGGATTATGTCAAATGCTTTTTCAGCATCTAGAGAGATGATCATGTGTTTTTTTTTCTTTCAGCTTGTTTATATGATAAATTATATTGATGGATTTTCATATGTTAAACCATCCCTGCATTCCTGGGATGAAGCCTACTTGATCATGGTGTATGAAACTTTTGATGTGTTCTTGGATTCAGTTTGCCAGTATTTTATTAAGTATTTTTGTGTCTATGTTCATGAGGGAAATTGGTCTGAGTTCTCTTTCTTTGTTGGGTCTTTGTGTGGTTTAGGAATCAGGGTGACTGTGGCCTCATAGAATGAGTTTGGCAGTGTTCCTTCTGATTCTATTTTGTGGAAGAGTTTGAAGAGTATTGGTATTAGGTCTTCTTTGAAGGTCTGGTACAATTTTGTCCTGAAACCATCTGGCCTTGGATATTTTTTTTTTTTTTTGGTTGGTTGGGAGATTTTTTTCTTTCTTTTTTATTTCTTCAAGTTACATCTCAATCACAATCCCCTCCCTACTCCCTCCCCTCCAGTCCCACCCTCCCACCCTCAACCCCCATCTTCTTCCCTTTTTTTTATAAGTTTAAGGTATATCTTATTTCCCCCTACAGCTCCCCCTTTCAGTCCAACAAATGGCTCTTTCTCTTATAATAATAGATACAATACAAAACAACAGAGGTAATTAGGCCACAGTTATGAGGGTTATATGGCTTAGCGTACATTCCCAATGTCCAGTCCATATGTATTTGGCACCTGACTTTAACATTCTACTATCTAACCATCTCCACGAGTTTAAAGTTCTATATCTAACTCAACATTAATACTAACTTGCAACACAATTTTAAAAGCATCTTCTCATATCTATAACACTCTCTTGACTCCTAAACAACTCAAAATTTAATTATGAGACTCTAGCTATCTATTCTTCAACCACCTCATAGACATGAGAGGGATAAATATATCTGATTTTATAGGAAGTACAGGGCCTGCAGCTTCCAAAACTAAGAAATGACATACCAGTGGCTGCCTGGACAGTTCCCATTTTCTCTCCATACATTACAGCATCGATCTTCAGTCATTTGGCCCGGTTTCTCTGACAGACATTGATTGTAGAGTAGGGGTTATGAAGGACATGCCTACCCTGTCTTGGCAGAGCTAGGCTATCCACTTACCTGCTTCCAGGTTTTGTCCTTTTTGGACAGCATTCTGTCTACAGTTGGAGCAAGGGGCTTTTCCTACCAAGAGATAGGCTTGCGACTAATTCAATCATCTCCCACTGGGGATTCTTCAATAGATTTTTAATGACTGTTTCTATTTCCTTAAGGGTTATAGGGCTCTTTAATATGTTAACCTGATCTTGATTTAACTTCAGTAGGTGGAATCTATCAAGAAAATTGTCCAGTTCACTTAAGTTTTCATATTTGGTGGAGTATAGATTTTTAAAGTAGGACCTAAAGATTCTCTGGATTTCCTCAATATCTGTTGTTATTTCTCCCTTTTCATTTCTGATTTTGTTGATTTGGGTTTTTTCCCTCTGCCTTTTAGTTAATTTGACTAAGGGTTTGTCTTCCATGCTCATGAAATAGGTAAGATCAACATAATAAAAATGACCATCCTATGAAAAGCAATATACAGATTCAATGCAATTCCTATCAAAATACCAACACAATTCTTTATAGACCTAGAAAAAGCAATTCTCAACTTCATATGGAATAACAAAAAAACCCAGAATAGCTAAATCAATCCTGTACAATAAAAAAACATCTGGAGGTATCACCATCCCAGATTTCAAGCTCTACTATAGAGCAATAGTAATAAAAACAGCATGGTACTGGTATAGAAACAGATTAGTTGATCAATGGAATCAAATTGAAGACTCACAAATGAACCCACACACCTATGGTCACTTAATTTTTGACAAAGAAAGCAAAACTGTACAATGAAAAAAGGACTGCATTTTCAACAAATGGTGCTGGTCTAACTGGATGTTGAAATGTAAAAGAATGAAATTAGAATCACATTTATCACCTGCACAAAACTTAAGTCCAAATGGATTAAAGACCTTAACATAAGGCCTGACACACTAAATCTATTAGAAGAAAAAGTGGGAAAAATCCTCGAACTCATCGGCACAGGTGACAAATTCCTGAACAGAACACCAACAGCTCAGGCTCTAAGACCAACAATCAATAAATGTGAACTCATGAAACTGAAAAGATTCTGTAAGGCAAAATACACTGTTATTAGAATGAAATGGCAGCCTACAGATTGGGAAAAGATCTTCACCAACTGCACATCCAACAGAGGGCTAATATCCAAAATTTACAAGAACTCAAGAAATTAAATGCTAAGAAACCAAATAATCCAATCACAAAATGGGGAACAGAGCTAAATAGAGAATTCACAAAGGCTGAGACACTTGAAGAAATGCTCAGCATCCTTAATCATCAGAGAATTGCAACTCAAGATGACTCTGAGATTCCATCTCACACCTGTCAGAATGGCTAAGATCGAAAGCTCATATGACAGCACATGCTGGCAAGGGTGTGAAGAAAGGGGAACCCTCCTCCACTGATGGTGGGAATGCAGGCTTGTGCAACGACTATGCAGGTCAGTCTGGTGATATCTTAGAAAACTTGGAATAGCTCTGCCTCGGGACCCAGCCATACCACTTCTGGGTATACATCACAATGATTCCTCACCAGGTCACAAGGAAGTTTCCTCATCTATGTTCATAGCAGCGTTATTTGTAATAGTTGAAACTTGAAACAACTCAGATGTCCCTCAACCAAGGGATGGATAAAAAACTGTGGTACATCTACATAATGGAATACTACTCAGCCCTCAGAAACAACAAAATCATGCAATTTGCAGCCAAATGGGTGGAAGAAGATAAGCTCATCCTGAGTGAGCTAACCCAGACTCAGAAGGATGCACATGGCATCTATTCACTTATAATCAGATTTTAGCCATATATTACAGGATAACTATACTACAACCAATGCACCTAAGGGAACATGAACATAGACTTTTTTTTTTACCTGTCAATGAGATACTTTTCCCTAGTGGGGCTGCCTTGTTGGCCCCCAGTGTATGAGGAGGCTCTTGGCCCTTATATGACTGTTGAACTGGGGCAGGAGACTGATATGTAGGGACACTCCACTTCAGAGGAGTAGGATGGAAGGGAAAGGGGGTAGAGGGTGGGAGGGTGGGCCTGGGAGGGGTGGAAAGAGGGTACTGTCATGGAGATGTAACCTGAAGTAATAAACATTAAAAAAAGTATAAAATTATTTTTGTTTCAAAAGAAATGCAACAAAGTTTTTCTGTGAAAGTTTATATTTTGGGTACCTTAATCAGTATAAAGCAGTCTAAACAAATATCTTAAAAAGTTCAGTCAGGTAATAAGGACATAGTTGTTGATTTTGCCTTACTCCTTTTTATTCCATTATGTTAGTTATAGCCAAACACGTAGAATTGGAATCTCAGTATTTCTACCAACAGTTTTGCAGTAGGGCTCAGAAGATAGGCCAATCAGTGAAATGCTCACCTTGTAAGCTCAAGAACCTGAGCTCAAATTCAGAACCCATGGAGGCAAGCATGATGTTAGGCTATTGTAATTCCAGCCCAAGGGAATTGGAGAAATAAAGACCCTTGGAACTTGCTGGCTATCCTGCCCAGCATATTTGATAAGCTTCAGTCCAGTAAGAGACTCTGTTTTGTTTTTTGTTTGTTTGTTTTTTTTTTTAAATGAGAACCTTCAGGCCACTCCAGTCAGGGAAATGGGTAGGCTAACTTCAGGTCTTCACTTCTCCGTCAGCTTCTACAGAATGATCCTCCAGTCTTATCCCCAGCTCAGTAGCAACCCCCCCCCCCACTCCCACTGCAGATTCTCTTTCCTCCTTTCTATTGATATATGAATGTGAAGATTTTTTGCATATCATGACAAACTGGGGAAAGTGTGTTAGTGAATTTTCCTAATTTGATACATGTTGATATGCTGAAGCTCTTCAGGAATTCAGTGTTACACGATCAAGAGTCATTAGTGAAGTTCTTGTAGAGTAAACAATATTCTAGGAGAAAGTGCCGCAGATAATTCTCCATAGATTTCTTGTGTCAAAAAGCAAAACTCTTGACATCAGAGGCATTACCACTGTTTCTAGACTAATTTGCCAGGGAACCAAACACCCTTGAACAGTGAAATTGACATTTTTGTTCAGAGTAAAGATCAGGCATGCTTCCTGCCCATTGAAATGCTCAGGTTTTGGGTTCCTCTGCTACAGAACAATGTACTAGATCTATGTATATGAAGTCATCCTTTATTGAGAAAGTGAAATTCAAGGCTCGAAAAACACAGCAAAAAGGTTAAGATTCTAAAACAGTGGTTCTCAACCTTCCTAATGCTGCGATCTTTTAATACAGGTCCTCATGTTGTGGTGACCCCCAACCATGAACTTATTTTCATTACTGTTTCATAACTGTAATTTTGCTACTGTTATTAATCATAATGTAAATATCTGTGTTTTCTGATGGTCTTGGGCAAGTCCATGATAGAGTCATTTGAGCCTTAAGGGGGTTGAACGCCACAAGTTGAGAACTATTGCTCTATGGTATTAGGAATAAGTGTAAATAATCTGTTATCCAGGACTCTCATGTCTTATCCCATGGATATAAAATTGTCAGTTAACTTGTCATTTTTAATAATGTAAAATCTCAGAACTTTTACAGTTTCCAATGAACTTACATTAAGTTCTCCCAGAAAGTACTTCCCCCTGATAATCACTGATATTTCTGAATGTATGTTGCATAGAATTCATTAATATGTACTGGATTGAGAACAGTAAAAATGCTTACAGATAATGTGGAAATATTAAAATTTATAAATTGTGTATATAACACTAATAACAGTTTGAAACAGGAGCTTTAAAACATTAATTTGACCACACATAAACATCTATCCCTTAGTATTGATACACTTTTATGAAGAAATAATTTTTTCATTAAAGACATTTGTCAAGTGATATTTTGAATTCATGGAAGAATTTGAAAACATTTTCCCAATATTATGTGTACAGATGGTTTAAGACAGAATGACATAGTAGATTGCTTAATAATTTTAATTCTTATAATGTTTCATGAATGTTCAAAGACTAATAAGTACTTTGAGAAAGAGTTAACTACATTTTGATATTGAGCAAAACTTCTCAACTACAGAGTTTCACAAATGACTGATAATTCACACTTTTTTCATAACTTGTTGCTTGGGGGAAAGAAATTACTCTTTAGTCTCTCAATAATTAGCTGCTGTTGTCACAGCTTCAGTTACAATATGCTTTAAAAGACGCAAAATGTCAAGAACTATGCAGTCTGATAAATACAGATGGCATTTAAAAGAAAAGTAGGTAGGGTCTATAAAAGAAGAAAATTTTCATTTGCACCTTGCTAACACAGAGTCTGAAGGCAATTTATATAATTACTGACTTGTCATGTGACTGATGGCCTTTCTTTGTAAGAGTGATATAACCTTTTAGTACTATAGCAGGTAAGTAGGTGAAACAAGTAAAAAGTTTACAAGTAATAGATTAGATCTAAAAATAGAGTATTTTGAATAAAAATTGTATGGTATCAGTTGTAGAGAGCTCATTAAATTGTTTTATTTCATGAACTAGTTTAATCTTTAAGACTTTATCAGTACATAGTTATCAATTATTACATATATAAATAAGACCTGCCATTGGTATTATCAGTTACTCCACACAAAATCACAAGCTCAGCAACAGTTCGGAAGTGCATTGCTCAATAGAGTGATGAAAAAAAAATAAATGATTCTTTTATCAGGTAGATAATATGTCTCATTTCTTGGAGCTCTTAGATAAAACTGGGGTAGGCATGAACCAGAATGCACAAGTCTGTAGAAGTGTGTGTGTGTGATTTTTTTTTTTTTACAAAGGTATGTTAATCTCCAATTTGATCTTGGCCTTTTAAGCTATTGATGACCTAGTGCTTCAGAATGGAGTGCTTGCTCTCTAGTCTTGGTATAAGGCTACCTGCCAGGAAAATACTGAAACCCTAGTTGATCCAGAGAACAGAACACCGAGTCAACAAGGACTGTTCTGAGCCTGAAGGAGTATTGGGTTTGTTTTGCAAGTTTGGGGAATGTCTTTTCACATGTTACCATTTTCTCTTTGCATCTTGCTCCTCTTGGAAATGCAATACCGCACATGTGGTTTTTCCATCATTGCATCTGGGAAGCACATGATTTACATGTCTCACCATTACCAGGAAGAAAATTTTGTTTCAGAATGAAATCACACCTCAGGTTTTACTCATAAAATTTCATCATTACTTCCTTCCTTTTCCTCCCTCCAAGCCTTCCCATATACCTCCTTCTGTTCTCTTTCAAATTACTTGTCATTACATCTGTTTTAAATCTTTATATATGATTTTATGCTTTGAGTTAACGCTGGAATGATAGAAAATATTTGATGCTACTGGGAGGTAATAAATATTCTTTGCATTATATCCACTCAAATTCATATACTGAAACCCTAAGTCCCAAATATATTTGAAGATAAGGCTTTTATGGAGGTAATTAAGTTGGACAGATATCATGAGGGAGTTCTAATCCAATATAACTTTTATCATTATGAGAGGTACCAAGAGTACAAATGAGCACAGAGAAAGGGCCTTGTTAAAAGACAGAAAGGGATCAGTCATCTCAAGCCAAGAAAAGTGACCTCAGCTGAAAGTCAACCTGTCAGTTAACACCTTGATCTTCAAGTTCTATGATTAAATATATGACTAAATGACCCTGATTAAAGGACTCTCTGTTGTTTAAGTTATCCAAACTGTAATACCTTTCTAGAGTTGGCCTGAAAAGATCAATAAACCCTTAAAAGTTTCCTTAGCCTCTTAGAATCTCTCTTTGGTCCCTCAACCCTTTCCTAGCAGAGCAGAGGTTTATCTTATAGCATGAGAATTTTCATTTTCTAGAATTTCATACAAATCAAAGGGTACAAAATCATCTTTTTTTTGCCTGAATTCTTTCATTAAACTTAATTATTTTTATAATTTATCCAAACTTAAACTATGAATTAATACTTGATTTTCTTTTTATTTGTAACTATCATGTATGAAATATATGCAATATGTATACATAACAAATTGTTCACAAAACATGTTGTGTATAATGATATGTAACTTTAGTATTCATTACTTGTTGATATTTTTCTTTGTGGTTACTTATGGTTTTAGCTTACACAAATTAAGGTGGCAGTGAGTGTATATTTGTGTGTGAATCTTTATATGAACATGGGGTTTCATACAGATAATTACCCAGATGAGTGATAGTTACTTCATATATAAAGAGTATGTTTATTTTGTATGATATATCCTGTTTTTAATATAGCTAAAATTTTATAGTAATCCTATTAGTAATAGCATCATAAATATGAATATTTAAGGGTTTATAAGAATTTGAAAGATTTTAATTTTAAAAGATTATTGAAATAAATTAATGACCTACATGAAAATATCTACCTTCTACATGGAATGACTAGTTAATATTGAACTGCATGTTATCCTCAAACACATATATATGTTTGAACATATACGTATATATATGTTCAATATATATATATTGAAGAGGAAATTTGGCAGAGATTAAACATCTAAACTTCCTATGGAAACACAGAACTTGAATAGAGAAGACATTGAAAAAAGTTGGAAAACTAATACTATTTAACTTCGTCAAATCTATTATAAACACATCGTGTGGTAGAGAGAGTTGGGCATAGCTCCATATACAGGTGGATCAGTAGTTATCAGCAAGTGAGCAGAAGCAACTCAGTAAAATTGTTAGAATAAAAGGATAGCTGTGTGCCAAATGATAACATCTATTCACCCCATTCATCTTATTACTAATAACTCAAAATTGAGCATAGACATAATTGTAATTTAAACTATAAAATTCTAAGAAAACAAAACAAGCCAACAAACAGAAATGGAGAAGACCCATGACAATTTTCTGCAGCCAAACTTTCTACTAAAACTTAATTGAAAGGATTCTAGGTCCTGTATATTTCTTCTTATTATATCACAAATAACAGCAATTCTTGCAGTTCTAGCTAGCTCTAAAATGAACTGACTTATATTTAATATATATACATAATATTATATGCAATTTATTTAATTTAATGTATAATTTATAGAATATATGTGTGTGTTGATATATATATGAACATTATATACTAATATATTATATTATATTATATACTAATATATTAATATATATGCATACACAGAGTTAGCTTGCTTAAATATTACCCAGATATCCTACAATGGGTTATACAAACAGAAAAGTCAAAGCCTATTTGCTTTATTGTATACTGATACTTACAATTGTTACAATGTGATCCTCTAAGCAATCTTTTGGGGAAAGCACTATTACTTTTAATACACAAAGACACTGATGGATGGAGGGCAGAATGATTTGCTCAGTGTCACTTAGCTACAACACAGCTGTGACTGTAAGTCAATTTCATCAACTACTCTGACTCTGGAGCTTACACTCCATCATGTACACAACACCCTGTTTTTATTTTAACCTCTCATTTTTCACAAACAAAAGCCTCACAAAGTGCTGTATATGTCTGTGATTTTTTTCAAATAAAAATTGAAAATTTTTCATTTTTTGTGTTTATTTATTACTTCAAGTTACATCTCCATCATAGTCCCCTCCACCCCTCCCAGTCCCACCCTCCCACCCTTTGCCCCTTCTCCCAGAACTCATATTTTTTTTTAGAATAATTAGGCCACAATTATGAAAATTATAAGGTCTAACATACACTCCCAATATCCAGTCCATACATATTTGGCAAACTAATATTAATATTCTATTATCTATCTATCTTGATGAGTTTAAAGTTCTATACCTAACTCAGTTTCCAACCTAACTTGCATTATCAACTTAAAAACATCTTCTTAGACCTAGAATCCTTTTAATTCCCAAACAACTTAAAATTTAACTGTGAGACTATAACTCTCTAGTCTTCATCAGAGACCTGAGGATAAACATATCTGATTATACAGGAAGTGCAGAGCCAGCAACTTCAAAAAATAAGAATTGGCAGACAACTGGCTGCCTGGACAGTTCCCAATTTTTCTCCATACATTAGAGCATCTATCTTCAGCCTCTTGACCTAGTATCTCTGACAGGCATTAGTTGTAAAGCAGGAATTATGAAGGACTTGTCAACCCTGTCGTTTATAAGGTATAATTAACTATGGTTTAGAACCTGGAAGTGCAGGGCGTGGTGGCACACATCAATCTCTGTGAGTTGGAGGACAGCCTGGTCTACAAAGAGTGTTCAGGACAACCAGTACTGTTACACAGAGAAACCCTGTCTGGAAAAAAAAAACACACAAAAACCCCAAACAAACAAACAAACAAGAAAGCTAACTCTTGCAGGTTTGGATGCTATCTTGTTTGTTTAATATCTAGTAAGTGAAAATAGTCTATTACAATCTGTTTCTGTCTGCTTTCTTATTTTAAAATGAGTGTGAAAGTAATATTATCGAAGTAGGGTATTATGAGAAGTATATGAATCAACCTAAGCAATACTTTGTACATAAGACATTAACTGGACATCTTATATCTATATTTAATGATGATCATCTACAAGGATTTTATCTTAGAAGTTGTATTCATAGCTCTGTGGTAGGACATTTGCCTAGGACCCGTCATGCAACATTCAACATCACTTATGTGTGTACACACAAACATATATGCATACACATATAAACATACAGATGTGCACAAACACTATCACACACAAAGAAATAGATGATGGTAGATACATAGATGATATATACAGATGATAGATCAATAGACAGATGATAGACAGAGATGATAGATAAATGGCAGATATATGATATATATATATAGATAGATAGATGGTAGATAGATAGATGACAGATAATTAGGTAGATGATAGATGAATCATAAGATGAAAATGCTGTGCCAAAGAACTGGATAAAATATATCAATTCTTATGTTGTTACAAAAACTGAAGAAGACCTCTGGATCACATATGGACTCCAAATTGATCTAAATATGCAGTAAAGATAATTTTCAAAGTTTGAAAATACAGAAGAAAATAATTTTCCAGAAACCAATAAAGTAAAAAGAATACATCTAGATATCTCTAGATATCAAAAATTGAATGTTTTAAAGATAGATAGACAACTTCAATACTTGGCTTGTATTCACTTTTGTCTCCTTATTAGCAATAAATCTAAACCTCCCTATTCTCTATAAAATCTAACATCAAGCAGTATTGCCTATGTAGTATCATGCATCTTGCTTGCTAATGAGATGTATAGAATCTAATAGAAAGTTTGGAAAGTATAACTGCTCTTTAAATTAACTATGCATACAAATACCCCTCGATGTTTATTTTTTTGGAGGTCAAAAATTTCTCTATCTTTTATAAACCAGATTGCTCCCATTATTCCATTCTATTTCTTTCCAATACCCAGGAGAATATTATATTAAAACTCAGACAACTTTATCAAACAATAGAAAATCAAAGATAGCAGATCATGTAAATTTATTCAATTACAATTTGCTTTCTACTCAGATCATTCTGGGGGGGAGCTGAGAAGAGATTCCTTCCATGAGGTAGCTAATGATATAGATTTATAAGAAGAAATACATAAAAGAGAACACAGTAAGAAAAGGCATATGAAAAGAGCACAGTTTGTGACAAAACCGTTCTGTGACAAGAGAGCTGGTCCCTGAGAGCATACACCAGAATAGGAATTTTATGTTTGTTTATTTGTTTGTTTGTTTTTTAATAAAAATGGGAGTTGACTCGTTATAAAACAAACTGTGGAAATGGTATATGTGCCAGAGATTATGATGTTCACTTAAACCTTCTGATCTATGATCAAAAAAGTTGCATTTCAGTCTGATAAAGGTGAGAAGAATACAGACAATGGTGATTAGTACATCTTTAAAGTAGTAAATACCTGCAGCATAGTATTTTGTCATAGATACTCAAATAATGACAATTTGTCAAAAAGTATGATGGAGAGAAGAAGCTGGGACACTTAAGCTACAGGAAGCTGGGAGAGTCATTTCCCAAAACAGATTTGAGCTTGGTTCTTTCTGGCACGTTCAGGACTAGCAGCTCTTCCTGCCTGCATCACAGTAAGCTCCTAGCATGGGAACATAATGGATTCTAATTTATTCCTGCAGTAAACTCCTTGTCACTTTCTCCCAAACACCTACTTGTTTATATCACTCACTTGACTATGTGACCTAAGGTAGCATTTTTGACGAATTTTATTATCATCTGGGCAACATTCAAAGGAATTAAAAGAAGCGTATTTTTAATTAAAAATTTTTCAGAATTTCATACATGATACTATTTTTACATAATTTTCACCCATCCAACTCCTTTTGTGTTAACACCACTCAGACTCAAATTATTTAACTATTTTTTAATTTTAATTATTATTGTTTATATATATATGTGTGTGTATATATATGTATATAAGCTGCTGAATCCATTTATTGTTGCATATATATAATGCATACATATTTATTAGTGTTCCATATATATATTTATACATATATATTTTACACATACATACACATCTCAAACTTGAACACTTGAGATCAGACAATCTATATGAAGGCAAATCCCTAAAGATGATTGATTCTCGCATTCTCAGCAACCATTAATTTTCTGCAGGGTGGATTTCTGTGAGATTTTCCCCACCTGTGTTGGTCTGTCAAATGGTGTCATTATGCAGGTCTTCTTCAGGTGAACATGTTGTTGAAATTTCATTAGAATAATATCCTTGACAAGGATGTCTAGAAGTGTCTAGTCAAGTGTCTAGAAGACACTATCTAGCAGCAGTAGCTGTGTTCATTTGGCTTTAAAATTTTTTCAGCTGCCCCTTTTCGCCATGTTTCCTGAGCCTCGGATGGGTGGGTTGTTTTGTAGATTTATCATTTGGGACCGATCACCCAATGCTCAGTTTGTCTTCTGCATTTTTACCAGTTGTGGATTTTTGCAATATTCTCCATCTACTGCAAAAAGAAATTTCTTTAATAACATGTGAGAGCTAGACTTCTCTGTGGGTAGAAGACTAAATATTTAGGATGAAATTAGATACTATACTGGTTCATCAAAGTGGCAATACCAGTTTATCCTCCAGGATTCATAACCTCATCCACCAGCCAGGCATATTTGGCTAAATTTACACTCTCACGATTCCCTCCTGTTGAATGGGCCTTAATACCAATTAGAGGGCTGTTGCTTACCACCACAACAGTAGTGCCATTGGTCCTGTTCCTTGTGGGTATCTTGCTGGGTTGGTTCTTATTGTGGTTCACATGATTGGTAGACTTAGTTTTAATTATTGCTTTTCTCCTTTGATAGCTTGCATAGAATACCCAATGCTGTGGGAGCTTTCTCCTCACAGAGGGAGATTCTAGATCGGTTATGGATCAGTTCCTCCAAGTCCTGTGTGGGAAGTATGTTCTGCCTTCATCAATGGGGTCTTACCTTCAAGTTCAGGGAAGCAAACAGGACAATGGCAATACCCTGTGTATTTACAGGAATCCCTTGGACCCCTCAGACCAATTTGAAGGCAGGTTTTTCTATGCCTGACAGTATGGATTTTGAGACATTTTTATAGTCAACTATATTTGGGAACATTGGCCCAAAAAGTTATACATACTTGAGAGAACATTCTAGGACCACAAAGTGCTGATGAATGAAAAGACTTAAGAGATGGGATGGATGAAAAAAACATAGCGTGCATGGACTGTGGACCTGTGATGGGGAATGCTCACATGAAATGGAGACAGAAATCCTTCCTATTGGTATTACTGCACTTCAGTCTGACAAGTTTTGGAAATGTTTTTACTGACATTTCCCTTTCTTTCTCTGGGCTCTGAAGGTGACCTACGTACAATTTCTGCCTTTGAATATATATTTTCATTTATTGCCAGAAACATATGAGATTTGTTTTTTTTTCAAAGTATACTTATTTTCATCAATATAAGTCTTGGTATTAAATTTTTCTAGGACAGTCATATTTTGATGTACTTTTTCAAACATTATGTGATTTCAGGTAATAGTCCTTCATTGTGTCTTTGAAGGTATTTCTGAATTTATTTGTGGATTGAATCTTTATTGTCTGGCCTTGATAGCAGCTATGCAATCATCTATTTTGACCAAGACACTTTTTTTTAATAGATTTTATGATTTATTATTAAAGATGAGAAACGTGACTGACAGCACTCGATTAATTACCACATACAGCTAACAGATTTTAGATTCAGTTTATAAATATACTAGATTAAAACTTAACTTCATTTTTAACACTTAAAATTAAAATGCAAATTCATGTGTGTCATTACAGAATCTCCATAAACCAATGTTTTTACTTTTATTTTTTTGATGTTTTTTATTTAAAAAAATTTTTTTATTTATTACTTCAGGTTACATCTCCATCATAGTGTCCTCTTTCCACCCCTCCCAGTCCCGCATTCCCACCCTCTACCCCTATCCCTTCCATCACACTCCTCAGGAGTAGTGTCCCTACATAACAGTCCCCTGCCCCAGTTCAGCAGTCATATGAGGGCCAAGAGCCTCCTCGACACTGGGAGCATATAAGGCAGCACCTCTAGGGCAAAGTGTCTCACTGACAGGAAAAAAGTCTATGTTCATGTTCCCTTTGGTGCATTCATTGTAGTATAGTTATCCTGTACTATATTGCTAAAATCCGACTATAAGTGAATAGATGCCATGTGCATCCTTCTGGGTTTGGGTTAGCTCACTCAGGATGAGCTTCTCTAGTTCCATCCATTTGGCTGCAAATCGCATGATTTCGTTGTTTCTGATAGCTGAGTAGTATTCTAAACCAGTGTTTTAAAATTAATGTTCTTTTCATACTCCTATCCTCTAGGCCCTCTCCTTTCTCCTCTGCTTAGAACTCTTCAATATACTTTTATATCATATATATTCTGTTACTGTCCTTCTCTCTCCCCAACCTCAAGAATTCTTTCCCTTTGTTATTCCTTTTATAATATCCTTCATGAATACCCCTTATATTATATCATATGAATACACATGAAAAACTAAAATCTATGATCTGAATAAGAGAAAAAACATGTATCTGCCTTTTAGAGTCTGAGTTAATTCATTTAATATTTCCTACTCCATCTATTCCCTTCAAATATCATCATATTATTTTTCTTTATAGGCAAATAAAATTCTGCTTGCATATGTCCCATATTTTCTTTATTCATTTATCTGTTGATGAACAATTAACTGCTTCCCTTTCCTATCTATTTTGAATAGTGTATATTCAAGTATCCCTGTGGTTATATACTATCCGCTGTTGAGTTCTTTGGGCATATACACAGGAGTGATATTGCTGGGTCATGTGCTAGTAGCAGTTTAAATTTTTTTTTCCAGAAAATTCAATACTGCCTTCAAAAAATGGTGACATCTGTTCACAAACTCACCACGATGATTCTAACACTTTGTTCAGCTTGAATAAATTTTAGAATGGCTCCCGATCTATCTCAACACAGCTCTATAGAAGCAGATGTCTAAGCCTCAAAAATTCTTTATTTCTCTAGAGCATTCACTTTGAGACATTTATTATAATTCCCATCTCTGCCCCTTTGAAATTTAAATATTTAAAAAAGCTCTTTGTTAGTTTTATGACTCATGTCTGATTTTCTCGGGACCTGGGAGCCATCCCTTTGAAATGTTCTCATCAAAGAGCACAGCACCCTTCACCCCAGTCTGAGTGGGAAGAAGTGCATAGCTTTCTTTGCTCCAAGTTGTATAGCTGTCTCCTGTCTTGAAGATATGAGATGTTCACTTCTCCCCTGGGTAAGGCACTGGCACAAATATGACCTTGGGCATTCTCCTGCTTCTTTTTCATTACAGCAGACCTCACCAAATTCCTCCTTACACTCTTTGTCTTTAACTTTGCCCACTAAAAGTGTTCCATCAATAGCCTTCATTTGTTTTTTTTTTTCTTTTCTGTATTACTATATTAGAAATACAAATGATTCCTCACCGAATCACAAGGAAATTTCCTCATCTATGTTCATAGAAGTCTTATTTGTAGTAGCTAGAAACTGGAAACAACCCAGATGTCCCTCAACCAAAGAATGGATTAAAAAACTGTGCTACATCTACACAATGGAATACTACTCAGCTATCAGAAACAATGAAATCATGCGATTTGCATCCAAATGCGTGGAACTAGAGAAGCTCATCCTGAGTGAGCTAACCCAGACCCAGAAGGATGCACATGGTATCTATTCACTTATTGTTGAATTTTAGCCATATACTACAGGATAACTATACTGTGACAAATGCACCAAAGGGAACATGAACATAGATTTTTTTTTCCTGTCAGTGAGACACTTTGCCCTAGTGGTGCTGCCTTATATGCCCCCAGTGTCGAGGAGGCTCTTGGCCCTCATATGACTGCTGAACTGGAGTGGGAGACTGTTATGTAGGGACGCTCCACTCCAGAGGAATGTGATGGAAGGGATAGGGGGTAGAGGGTGGGAAGGCGGGACTGGGAGGGGTGGAAAGAGGACACTATGATGGAGATGTAACCTGAGGTAATAAATAAATAAATAAATAAAAACACAGAAAAAAAAAAGAAATCATCAGATCTTTCTATCATACTACCAAATGACCACTCACAATATAATTTTATTATTTTCAATTTTTAAATTTTCTACTTTATTTACTATGGTAGTTCCATTTCCAAATAATAGTGTCTTTGATTTTTTTCTTGAGTATGTATATGTGCTAGTATATGGTTGAGTTTGAAAGTGGGTGGATGCACATGTATGTGGTACCTGTCTATGTTCAGGTTCTAGAGGTCTGCTTCTTCCCTCTTCCAGTTCTTTAAGACTGTAAGAACTTGGCGTTATACCCAGATGTGGATACTAGTTGATTTTGGGTCTTATAGATTCTTCAGTGAGAACTTTATTGAATGAGCCATCTTCTCAGCCATAAATTTTTTCTTTCATTCTCCTAATATTCCGGAAAAGGTAAATCAATCATTTTCATTAAATATCAGAAAGCCATGCTTATTTTGTACAAATTTACCTTCTTCCTTTTGTGTTTGTTTAGAAGTGGGTATTTGCATAAGTTTAATACTGTAATTATTAGTCATTGCTTCACTGTAGACAGTGCAATTAAGTCCATAGTTACTCCTAAATATTCTAGATGAATACCCTTGAAATTTTCTTCTCCCTATGATACTACTTTTATATTTTATGATTTGGATTTATGGGTTATTTTACCCTTTGTTAGTTTTATCTTTTTGCTCTTTAGAAGGGTGAGTACTAAGAGATACAGGGCAGAATTCTATGCTTGTTACTTCTATGCTGTTGAGATAAAACATCATGGCCAGAATAACTTACAGGACTGCTCATTTTTAATGATATCCCTAGAATAAATGTCTATAAAGTCAGGGAAGTATGAGAGCAAGTGGCAGGCAGGGTTCACATCTTGAAGAACCAGAGAAGATCAACTGGAAAGGACACTGAATATTTCAAAACTTGCCATCATTGATACATGTTCTTCAAGACACACTTTGCAAACCTCACCAAAAAGCACCACCAATGGGAGATGAAGAATTTAAATGCCCAAGACTACGGGGGATATTTTTCATCTAAATTACTACAAGAAGTAAGCGACAGATGTCCTGCCAACTTCTGCTGTGTAGTTTAGTTTGTTTGTTTGTTTTTGCATTTAAACTCTTATGGTATGTTTGATCAAGTTGTTGTATGTCAGGGTGGGTCTTTCGTTTCCATGCTTTCAGTAGTCAATAGCAACTTTAGAAAAAGTCGTGCACAATATGAATATCAGTGATGGAGAGGACTGTGCCACTGGATTCATAAACACAGAATTTCTTTGTTGAACCGAAGTGCTCCACTACCTCTTCTGTGATGTAATAATTCCTCAAAATCATGATTATTTCATATGACCAGAATCTCTCTTGTTTAGCATCACTTCTCTTTCTGTTGTATGGAATGAAAATAAATCAACAAACCATTTCCTACTGTTGACACTAGAGGATATCCTTTGGAATGTATCTGTATTTTAACCTTTTACATATTTAATGCTGGAAGTAGTATTTACTCCACTACAAAAATCTTTAACAAGGTTTAAATTTAATACTGTATAGCAGATACCTTTTAGGGGTTCAAGTATGGCTTTGGTACTACACATTAATTTTAATTTATGTATGATTTGCATCCAATCTGAACCTGTGATGTTCTTTCAAAGAATTTGACAGAGATTAGTTCACTGTGTATTTTGCCAATTTCCTTGAAAGTCTGTCCTAATTTGCATTGAAATCACATTCTAATTGTCTTTGCATAACAAATAAAACATTTGATCAATTCACCTGAGAAATGATTAGCACCCATTTGCCTAATCTCTCTAATAATTTGACAGGTTAGAATCCTAACTGGTCTCTCTGCTCCAGCTCTTGTTTCCTTTTTCAGTTTTTTTTGGCCGAGCAGCCAGAAGAGTTCTGTTAAAATTAAAGGCAGACCGTTGTCCAGTTGTCCCTGGGTTCCTTGAATGGATGCTTTGATTCTCCTGGAAAGATAAGAACAGAGCCCTGCCCTAATCCTCACTCAGGGACAATCTCCCTCTTTTTTTGGGGGGGGGTAGGTAATATTTCTCCTGAAGCAAATTTGGTTTTTGACAATATATAAAGTGTTATCTTTCAATCTGGTTTAAAGAAGAAATTATTTTGTTATTTTGGAGCTAAACCAGCTTTAGTGTATATATTTTGAGATCTCGAAGGACAATTTGTTTGTATTGAGTGGGCCTTTTGTAAGTAGCTTTTAAACTTAGGTCCTTCCAAATCCTATGTGTGTGTCTCTGCATTCTAATTATTGGGATCCGAGACCTGTGGTTCCCATCTGAGGGGATTAAAGATGTGTTCCACCACTCCTGGATCGAAGTTTTTCTTTATTTAGAGTTTGTTTTGTATCAGGCTGACCTTGAGCTCTGAGATCTGCCTGTTTCTGTCTCTAGTGTGTTGGGGGTTAAGGGTGTACTCTTCTTGAATGATGGGATTAAGGGTGTGTAGCCTCACCACCCTTTTCCGTGTAACTCTAGAATTTATAAGTACACTAACTCTATGGTGCTCCTCCCGTCTCTGCTGAAGTTAAAGGCATGGGTTAACACCACATTTCTCCTGTATTTTACTTTAGCTCTACGTTTTTTCGACACTTGGAGGTTTATAAAACCAGGTTGAACGGCTGTGTCCTTTATTTTATTTACAGTGTTTTAACGTTGTTACCTGCTTTTTTTTTAATGACCAAAAGGCTGAAGACTGATGCTGGAATGTATGGAGAGAAAATGGGAACTGTCCAGGTAGTCACTGGTTTGTCATTTCTTAGTATTGGAAGCTGCAGGCCCTGCACTTCCTATATAATCAGATATATTTATCCTTTTCAGCTCTCTGAGGTGGTTGAAGAATAGACAGCTTGAGTCTCATAGCTAAATTTTGAGTTGTTTAGGAATCAAGAGGGCGTTCTAGATCTAAGAAGATGGTTATAATAGTGATGCAAGTTAGTATGAAAGCTGAGATAGTTACAGAACTTTAAACTCATGGAGATGGTTAAAAGGTAGAAGGTTAAAGTCAGGGACCAAATATGTATGAACTGGACATTGGGAAGGTATACTGGGCCATTTAACTCTCATAAATGTGGCATATTTAATTCTGCTGTTTTGTATAGAATTTACTGTTATAAGAGAAAGAACCATTTGTTGGATTGAAAAGAGAAGCTGTTGGGGGGGAAGAAGGTGGAAGGTGGGACAGGAAGGGGGAATAGGGAAGGGTTTGTGACTGAGATGTAACTTGAAGAAAAAAAAATAAAATACTTATATAAAAAAATATTAAAGGCAGATCATGTCATTTCTCTCCTCAAAACACTTTAGTAGCTTCCATTTCACACAGACCAAAAAACAAAAAACAACAACAAAAAAAAAAAAAACTGAAGTTCACAGTATATAACTAGCAGTGATCTTCATGTTTGTTGGGGATCTTTTTCTTCTCTAGCATAATCTCTTAACACTTTTTTTTCCCCCTAAACAACATTGGTTGAGTCATCTTGCCTCATAGTTGTTATTCAGACCTAAAAATGTTCTCCTGGAGTCCTTTCAGCTCTCCCACTGAGGTGAAGTCTCTCAACCCCAGAAGACTTTCTTAATTGTGCCATCCAAAAAGTTGGTATTTTACCACAAGCTGTGTTTCATAAATTTTATCAGCATTTATAATCAGCAATAATCTATTTTATTCATTTGCCTAGCTTATTATCTTCCTCTTGTAACTATCAGTAAATAGATAAGACCTTTTCTGCTTTTTCTTTTCTGCATATCCAAAGCATACATTCATCTGGCTGTTATGGGCTAAATGTTTATGTTAGTCTCAAATTCACATGGTGACATCCCAATTCTCAAGGTCATGGTATTAGTAGATAATGCCTTTGGCAAATTACAACGATTAGGTTAGATCATGGAAATGTGTAATTCATGATGAAGTTAGTGCTACCTTAAGAAGATGAGTGGACACCAGGGCTTTCTCTCACTTGGCTCATAAGCACATATTGAAAAGACAGAGTGCATAAGTCAAGAAAAAAAAAAAAGTGTAACCGAACTTTTAAATTACTAATTATTTAACTCTTATTTATTTAATACTAAATTCACTTATCACAAACACCAACAATTTCTTATCTATTGATCCTATAAATTCCTACAACCCCTTTAACCTATCCACTAAACCTATTGATAATTATAACAACTATTTTCATAACCTTTTAAAATGATACAGTCTCTGGGGCAGGTCCTCAGTCGCCAGGAACACAGTCTTTGTTGTAGATTCTTGAACGCACTTAGCAGTCCTTTTTCTGGATCTCTCAGATGCAGGTTCGTCAGGGTAAGTTGGTTATTGCAGTCTCACCTTAAATAAGGCTTCATGCTTTCTTCTCTGTGGGAGACCCCAGCCATCTGCAGGCCAACTTACTTCTTTTGAATCAGGAACTCAGCTGCTCTGCCTCAGTCCTTAAAGCCAGGCACAGTTTCCTTTAGGCCACTGTTTGGACAGATCAAACCACTCTAGGCAAAAGCTGAGCCACAGGGTCCAGTCCTTGGCCTTTTGGTGTCTTGCTCAGGCTTTCTTTGCTCACCGGCTTCTTTCTGCTTCAGGGAGAGAGCTGGCCATCAATGGCCAGCCCTTTTTTCAGCAGGACTCTTGGAGCTCTCTAGCATCAGGGGACTCTTCTCCTTCTGGGCTCCACGCACTGTCCTTAAATAGGAGGAACTCTGCTGTTTCAGCTTAATTTGGGCTCCGCCCACTTAGCAGCTGAAAACAATGTCAGGCCAGATACTTTGTTTCTTCAAATCCATTAAATCTTTCCTGTTTTTCCTGACTTTAAACTTGTTTTTCAGTCTATTGAGTCTTTCCTGTTTTTGCTGACTTCATGCTGATAATGCTCTTCAGGCCCCGAATTAAGAGACAGTATCAGAAACTCCTATATATTTTCTAAATCTAATTTATCTAACCCCTACAAGAAAGAAAGAAAATGACTCTAAAAATCTGAGGATGTTGTTACTCTGATCTTAAAATATCCCACTTCCAGAACTATGAGAAAATAAATGTCTATTGTTTAATTCACTCCTTCTATGGTATTTTAATATGATGCCTAAGTAAATTGACTCCTGGTAGGTAGGCAGCCAACAGTTGATTTATACATAGATATACAAATCAAGATTTGGAAATAAAATAACCCCAAGATTTTGGTCTGGACAACCTCTTAAGACAGAGGGCTTAGCTCTCCAAGACAAGTAATCTAATGTGTTTGTAAAAAGTGAAAACAATGACTTGAATTATAGGTGTCACAATTCAGACCAACATTTATTAAAAAAATAAATAATGTAGCCTACTAACTGAGTTCTGGAGCCTGAATTTGTAGACTGCATCCTCTGCTTCACCAAATCCTAGTACACATAGCATGTGCTGTGATTGATTGTATGTCATTCATACATGTTTATAATAATAAAAATACCCGCCTTAAAGAACTATTATAAGAATTGAATAAGTTCATATATTAGCCCATTTAGATGAATTCTTGATGTGTATTTGGTTCTCAATAAATACTAGAAGCTGTGAAGCTTCTTGGACTCATTTTGGTACACACACACACACACACACACATACACACACACACGCACACACACACGCACGCATACACACACGCACGCACACGCACACACACGCACACACACACGCACACACACGCAGACGCACACACTCACTCACGCACGCATACACACACACACGCACACACGCACGCACACACACACGCACGCGCACACACACGCACGCA
>CAJQZJ010017430.1:477530-517379 GCA_907164525.1 Lophiomys imhausi | reverse complement strand
TCTTTGGGGTATATTTGTGTTGAGATCAGGCTAGGATACTGTTGCTCCGTATTGTATAAGAGAGTGGCTTCCAAGACAGACGATCATCTACATGATGCACATTTACTAAAGTCAATCGACTGTAACAAGTACATTTGAATGACTAAATATAACATGAAACAAGTTAATGAAACAGTTAAGGAACACTGCCAGTGAGTTGTAGACAGAAAAAATTGTCAGAAAATATTTGAAAGAAAACAATGAGAAAATTATTACTCCAAAAATAGGATTTGATTATTGAGACCAATTGTCTAATCTCTATTATTTTCTTTAAACTTGTACAATATGTGAGACATCTCTACAAGCATGCTCATTCTGAATGTTGATAGATAAATAACACAGGAAATGTGCAATATACACATTTATTATTGATTTAAATTATTATTATATCATATGTCATATCATATTATATTATAGATATATGTACTGATATTTTTTCAAAGTTATATTCAGGGCTAGGATATGATTCAGTGATGAGCTCTTGCCCATCCTACACAAGCCCTGGGATCAATCCCCAGAACTAAAAAAATAATAATAATAATTAAAGTGGGGAGAGTCTTTCCACATATTTAAACTTTTTTTTTAGTAGTGTTATGAGTTTCTACCTATTTCCCTAGGAATAGTCTACTGAGCAAAATGCCAGGAAATTTATTCTATAACAAGTGTGCTTCAGCCTGTGCCATGTGGGCTGTTCAGCACCCCACAAATTCTGTGGGCCTGTCACTTTGTACTGATGAGTTATTCATAATCCTCCTTTAACCATCAGGTCATTGCCAAGTCAAAGGGATCAAAGGCACTAGAAAGCCAGGGTGTCACAACTAACTCTCTGCCAGAGAGGCCACTGTCACCTCTGTCTTAACCATGTGCCTCTGTAGGGCTGAGAGAGACTCCTATCCTATGTTCTGCTAGTTCGCTTGTGCAACTCTGAAATAAATGTGAGAGTAACTTTTTAAGTTCACAGGAAAAAAAATGAAGTATACAACTTTGCTAAAATCTTAAAATACCAGAATAATTTCCTCATAGGCCTGCAAACTGTACCAGCCTCTGTCCTCCTGAAATGGAGAAAGATTTGTGTTTATCGTGGAGTTATCAGCAAGAAAACACACAGGATGGAATATTTGAGACGATGAGGACAGAAGATCAGGCACAACTAGCTTCATGTTCAAACTTGTCTTTAATACTGAAGTGTGACTTCTCTCTTGTGCCTCAGCATCTTTCCACATTTGAAAATGGTGTTATAATATGTGAATCCATGGACTGCAGTGATAAATAAAATGGTTTAATCTGTATACAGCACTGAAAAGCTGCATGTCATAGAATGAAAAATACCACCCAGCCAGGTTAGTCATTGCAAACATCTATCTCAGCATTTTCATTGTATAACCAATATTATAAGTGCCTATAAAATTTTGAAGACCACCATTGGAGGGACCTTCACAGAGACCTTCTTGTTCACTCAGGTGTAATTGAATGCAGCAGATTTAAAAAAGAGATTGAGCTATGTCATATGAAAAGACACTCAAGCAGCCTTGAGGGATTACAAATTCATACCGGCAGAAATATGGGAAGAGAAAATGGGATGACAGATTCAGTTATGATCTCTGAAAAGTTGGTGTTGGCATTTGTTTCTTACAAGAATTACACCAGATCAAATAAATTAAGTATCACAGTAAAGCAAGAACATGATCAGATCAAAAAGAAAGTCCTAAGAAATTAGGAGGATTCAATTTGAAGTTGGAGGTAGGATGACTGAGGAAAATGAGAAGCTCTAAAGTCAGAGCACAGATGTGAACAATTTCAGTAACGAAGAACTGGCTGAAGATTAAAGTCAAAGTGATAAAGAATTTGTGGAAGAAAGAAACAGGGCTAGGCTTGTGTTTGTTGGCTTTCTTTATTTATGGTTAGACTAGGTAGTGTCCTGTTATTTTGTGAGGAGATTGAAGAGGCGAGGTGCCATTTTGATCACAAAATATCACGGATGTATACACACTATCAGTGTAACATCTCTCAGTGGCTGTCCCCTGTATCCATTGTCTACAACAAGTTATCACATAGTTAGCAGCTTGAGAAACAAGATACCTTAAAATTTTGAAGTTACACACCCTACATAGGTCTCACTAGACCAAAATCAAAATGTTGGCAGATCTGTATTCTTTCCTAGAATTCCTAAGAGAGCGTCCATGCTTTTTTCTACTCTGTTCCTTGAATTCCCACTGATCTTCAACTACTTTCTCAATCATCAATATCAGTAGCATATCTGCACCTCTTCAATATGCACATCTCCCTCCAACCTTCCTCTCCACTTCCACTGGAAAGGGCCCCTTAGATTACACTGAGAATAATTGACTAATATATCCTCTCTATTTAAAGGTCAACTTATAAAACTCACATTGTTCATAACATACAACATATACATAGGTTCTGATAACTAAGACCTGATCATCTATGGGGCCATTATTCTCTCTAATTTCTTTACTTGCCTTTGTAACATAGCTTGAAGTATAATGTTTCCTAGGCTTCTTTACGCACCTTTGCTCTTTTTGTCCTCCATTTTTTTTCTGAATCTTACCTGAAGAAGTTGTTATTTGCAGCTCATTCCTGAAGACTGTTGTTACTGTTTGAGGGCAGGTCTGTGTCAATCAATGGTCATTCATTGGCACTTAATCAATAGGTCATAGTATTCAGAGGTGAGGTCATTGTGGGGTGATTAAGTCATAAGGACTCACCTTCCTAGAAGGAATGATGGAATACCTTCATGAAGGATTTAAAAGAATTCTTTCTTTGTTCTCTTTTCAGCTCCTTCTCTATAGGGACACAGAGAAGTTCTGTGTAAAAGGAAAAACCCCTCCTTTGATACTGACTCTGTTGATAATTTACTTGATTCACCCTTGGTTAATAATACATTTCTATGTTTTTATTTTGAATGAATTTCTTAATGCAGCAACACAAGTAGACCAAAGGACACTGGAAAGTTATGTTGTAGCTTAGAGGCATAGTAGTTACACAAAAATATTTGAAGTTTTTTTTTCTCTATTTTCTCTATTATCCAACCATTTACTTATAGACCTAGGAAAACTTATACAATTGGATTTGTAATCTAATACTATTAGTGTACCTTGTGCCTGAAGTTTTCAAGTTTGGCTACTGGGAGATCTTTTTGTAAAGCCTGAATCTTTTAGGATGTTCTCATGTGATTGTGGACTTCCCTTTTCTTTCATGAGATCTTTCTAAAACTACAAGATGCCACAGAGTCATGGTTTGCCTGCATTCTCACCAGTTCCTTTTCCTTCTGCTGGGTCTAAGGTCTGAGGGCCAGAGGAGACTGTTGTTGCTGACGTGCCTTTGATTCTCAGACCTCTTTCCTGACAAAGAGAGGGGATGGATGTGTATACTGTAGCCTGTGCACAGATCTCCAAATGAGTACATATAGATTCACCCATATCTAATCTGGGTTAAGATAACTCTAAATTAACACTGCTTCCTCCAGTTCAAATTAGCTACCACATCGGTTGTTTTAACCTCCTTGCTTGCTTATGAATAATCTACCACTCCAACCAGGAGAAGCCTCTCCACCTTTCCTCTTTTGTTAACCATATAATGCCTGTGCATGTGGACAGTGGTTTCTGAATTTTTAGGGGCACTACTCATGTTCAGCTAAATTCATTGGTAGTCTTATCCCAGTCATTTCAAAGTTACTTAAATAAATGTCCTATTTTCTATTTTCATTCACGGAGGTTGGTTCAGATATATGTAGTTCTCTGAAATTCTTTTATATCATTTGACATTCCATCCTGGGATCCTCCAAGACATTAAATAGGCTTTTAAGCACTGGTGTAGATAAAAATTCACTATTCATACAGTATAAATTCGAGTTTTGACAAATGTCTAATGTCCTGTGTTAATCATTAGACTACTATACTATGAATCTGTCAATTTTGCTCTTCTTTGGCAATTTGTAAAACCTTATAACTAATAACTTAAAACTGTAACCATGTAACTGTAAGCACCTGCACGTACGTACCTGGCCAAAGTCACCAGATACGGCCATGAGGATTGAAACTAGGCTTGCTAGAGGGTCCACAGCAAAACTTAGGCTGCAGCAATTTTACAGAGAGCAATTAGACTTTTTATACCTTTATCAGAAACAGTACATAATGGAACTTGCTAGGATCGATATAGTTGTAGTTGTTGGATACAATCATGTTTCCAAGCTATGCAAGGTGTACAAGATGAAATGTCCATGACCAATAGTCATTTCAAGTTTCTGTGATTCCTTGACTACTGAGGGAATGTACAGAGAAACACAAAGCTGCCTGAATAGTTCACTGCCTGAGGGTGTGCCTCAGACTCTCAGGAACTGGAAGGCACATTGTGCACCAGGAGCCTTGGACTCTAACCTGAAAAACCTATGTATATGTATCTCAAGGCATCCAGTACAAGCCAACTCCATGGTTCCCTACATATAACTTGTAGAATAAACCAGATTGGTGGTTCATGCCTATAATCCCAATGATTTTGTAGGCGGAGGCAGGAATATCACTGTAAATTCAAAACCAGCCTGGGATTAACATCCCAAACTTAAAAAAATAAATAAATAGATGAATTATTGAGTTAAATGAAAAATAAAGTTTAGAATCAATTTGCTACTGTCTTAGATAAAGGTTGCTGGATGTTGACTCTGACTGCATCAATCTAGAGATCAATTTATATAATAGTGACAATCTATGACATTTAGTAATCCTAATTTTCCATTACAGGAAGTAATATCTTTAACATCATCATTAATATAGTTGCAACTTTATAGACTACTATGATAGAGAAAGGAATGTGTACTAAGCTGTCCCCAGAGGCTTACAACTGAAATATACCCAAGGAAGCATAAACTAGACAATATTTGAAGCAAAAGTAGTATTGAAATTTTTAGGAGGCAATAATATAGAAAGGATAATTATAGGACATAACTGCAGTGGCAAGAAAGATTAGGATCTAAATTACTGTCCACACTGCCAATCTTAGAGTGTAAATTAACCTCTCTAATCACATAATTTGGAAATTATTTAATGGGCTAATATTAGTGTTATGATGGTAGTATGAAATACATATAAAGAAGTTTGTATGTTACCCAGCTTATAATAAAAATCAATTAACACACTTCCCCTCTCCCAATTATTCATGTTTTTCTTTTAACTAGCACAGGGAGAAATTTAGTATCTCCCAGTCAATGGTCCAAAGCTGGTCTCTAATCTAATTTGTAGACATCTAGTTTAGGATCATGACATAAGCAAAGTTGCAAGGGAAGAAAAACACAAAGGATATTTTTAAAATAATAAACTTTTTGGATAAATAAACAAACTTTAGTCAGAATGATGGTTTGAAATATAGAGAAATAGTTATATAAAATGTGTGTATTTCTATAGGAGAGATGATTAGGAGAAAGTATTTGAAACAAATAATTAAAATTAGATGTACACAAAGATAACCCAATTATATACTATGTATACAATATATATATATATATATATACTTTTAATCAGTATTCTCTGCTTATCCTGAGTAGTTTCATGTCTGTATAATGTTTAAACTGTAATGAAATCAAATCCAAATTCAATATGCTATTTGTTTCAATTTAATATGTGTGTCAATATAATATGGGAAGCATAATTCACACTATCTGATGGTATGCATAATTATCATATTTGTGTCAAAATGCATTGAGCTGGTAAGTCCTAATTGACTTAGAAAGTCTTCTATCATAGAGCATTTAGACTGTTTCTAGCTTTGCAATTATTTATGAATCTTCAACGGTGCTCTCTAGGATTGCAGCTTTAAGTAAACACTATTTTTTTATAATATTCTCAAAAGTAAGATTAACATATTAAAATCAATATTACAAGCAGCATCATGACTGACCTCTTTATAATGCTATGAAAAACATTACACATGCATGCACTAGTTTATTTAGTATATTTTGTTTATTTCTGTTAGTTTCATAATGAAACATTGTGTCTTATTATTACTCCACCTTGTACTTATTTGATCAGTGTTTATGTGATTTATTTCTTATTTACATTTTCTGTACCATCCCATGTCTTTCTCATGAATATTTATTGTACATTATAATTTTTCATGGAGACTTTCATTCAATTACATAATATATTTTGAGCAAAAATGCTAGAACTCATCTCCCTCCCCACACTACCATTAATCCCATTGTTTCTTGAAGTAACTTGGTTTTAGTTTTAATGCTGTCTATGTGTACATAATTTTATGTATCTATATAAAATCTAGGGTCTATGGATAAAAGAAAATATGGTTATCTTCCTCATATTAACAACTCATTTACTACAATAACTTTCTGTTTTATCAATTTCCAATGACTAATTTTTGTTCTTCATGGCTGAATAAAATCCCATTGTTTATATGCACTTTTTCTTTATTCATCCTCAGTTGTTAAACACTTAGGTTGATTCCATAGCTTAGCTACCTTGAATAGTGCTGCAGGAAACACAGATGTGTAGGTATCTTTGTGAAGCATTGACGTGGGCTCCTGTGGGTTAGTACCCAGGAGTTTTATGACTTGGTCAGATGTTGTTGTTTTTTTTTTTTTTTTTTTTTTTTAGTTTATTGAGGAACCTGCATACTGATTTCCATAGTAGTTGGCCTAATTTACATTTCTCTTCCTTTATTATTATTTTTAGATTCATATACAACTGACTGTGGTCTTTTTTATGTTTATGACAAACTCATGTTTAATAGCATTATTAAGTATGTTGGTTTATAAAGAATTGCATGTATTAGTATGTGCAGTTCAATGTGTTAGGACACAGGACAACAGTTTTGAAACTCTTAAGAGGAAGTAATCAGGCAATGATATGCTGCTCTGACTCCACACATGTTTAGAAAATTTGCTAACCTTCTAAATAAAGCTGGGCTAAAATTTTTATATCTAAAACATTATGCAAGCCAAGGTATATAAATATAAATATACAAATCAAACATTTATTAATATATAAGATATAAATACAGTATACTCCAATACTCCAAAGATAAACTAATTTGACATAAGCTGGGAAATGATGGTAGAAGAGTATGAGAAATATTTGTTTTTTGTAATTAAAATATTTTTTGTTAATATGTGTTTTCCTTTTGAGTACGTTTATTAATGTTTATTTATTACTTCAAGTTACATCTCCATCACAGCCCTCTCCCTCCACCCATCCCAGCCCCACGCTCCTACCCTCTCACCCTTCCCCCCGAATGCATAATTCTTTTTTTTTCAGTCCAACAAATGGTTCTTTCTCTTATAACAATAAATACAGTACAAAACAACTGAAATAAACAGGCCACAATTCTGAGAGTTATATGGCTTAGCATACATTCTCAATACCCATTCCATATGTATTTGGCCCCTGACTTTAACATTCTACTCTCTAACTATCTCCATGAGTTTAAAGTTCTCTATCTAACTCAGCTTTCATACTAACTTGCATCACAATTTTAAAAACATCTTCTTAGATCCAGAACGCCCTCTTGATTCCTAAACAACTCAAAATTTAACTATGAGACTCTAGCTATCTACTCTTCAACCACCTCAGAGACCTGAGAGGGATAAATATATCTGATTATATAGGAAGTGCAGGGCCTGCAGCTTCCAAAACTAAGAAATGACATACCAGTGGCTGCTTCGACAGTTCCCATTTTCTCTCCATATATTACAGCATCAATCTTCAGCTGTTTGGCCCCATTTCTCTGACAGACATTGATTGTAGAGCAGGAATTATGAAGGACTTGCCTACCCTGTCTTGGCAGAGCTAGACTGTCGACTTACCTGCTTCCAAGTTTTGTCCTTTTTGGACAGTAGTCTGTCTACAGTTGAAGCACGGGTTTTTTGTGTTTTGTTTTTTTGTCTTTTTGTTTTTGTTTTTGTTTTGTTTTTGTTTTTTTTTTTTGTTTTTTTTTTGCCAAGAGATAGGCTTGCCACTAATTCAACCATCTCACACTGGAGATTCTTCGATGGTCATCTTCTACTTGGAGTGGAATAGGTGATGCTGTCAGGAGCTGGCATGTCTCGATATCAAAAAAAAAAAAAAAACTCAATTTAAGAAAACATCTTTGAATGCCATACTCTGCAGATCTCTTGGGGTTTTTGAAGATGCCCTGTCTATCTCTTATGTTTAGATAAGTAAATGTTGCTGTGTCTTAACAACTTGATTTCTGAGTAGCTTAGAAAATAACTGTGATAGACTGTCATAGTAACTAACAAAATGACACGCTTGCATGACTGTTAATTTGTATTTCTTAATTATCCTAAACAGTTTATGATGGTTGGTAGCAAAAGGCCAAAACTTCACATTTCCTTTTTAAGCATTACTAGGGATAATACCTTTAAGAAGTGTTACCCTTAATTTTGTAACAATATACAAAGATGAATACCAATGTGGCCAAATATATTCTTAATTTTGTATCAATATACTAAGATCAGTACTGATGTAGTCCAATACAATCTTAATTTTGCATTAATATACAATGATCAATACCAATTTAGCCTAATATAGTATTAAAGTTGTATCAATATACAAAGGTATAAGTGCTTATTCAATAATCTGTCCTTTTTTTTTAATCTTTTCTATACTATGTCTATGTCCCATTTTTTTCTCGTCTATTCACTCCTACATAGGAGAGAAAGAAAGATACAGAAAAGAAAAAGAGAGAAGTCCCTAGGTCTAACCTCCAAAACCCATTTAACACAACCATTTAACAGCTTGTAGTCTCTTCCCCTAAATGACAAAATTTTCTGTTATCCATCGAATAACCAAAGGGGGGAGAAACACCCTCCCCACCTTCTGGGCCTGGGACATTGCTCAAATAAATGACTTCCTGCTGATTTGGGATGCAGTAAACCTGTTTGGGGCCCAAATAGGGATGGGAAAATGGTTAAAAATATTAATAGAATCATTTGATATTCAGTCTTTTTGTGCTCAGCTATTTAGATGTCCTAAGAAGTTTGTAGACAGAAGATGATCTTCAGGCCTTTACTGAAGTTCTGGCTGGAGCAGTCTGTGGAGCTGAACGATCTTAGTGATTTTGAATTGTGGTTGTAGACTTTTGAGGAAACAGCTATTGAGGGAGTCTGCAAGGCTGGATCGTCTGGGCCGCTCGTCTTCTTTGGTGTCTGATCTGTTTTCTGCTGAGGTTTCCGTTGTCCAGTTGTCCCTGGATTCCTAGAATGGATGCTTTAAGTCTCCTGGAAAGATAAGAACAGAGCCCTGCCCCAATCCTAACTCTGGGGCAATTACCTTTTTTTTGGGGGGGCAGGGGGTCAGGTAATATTTTTCCTGGAGAAAATTTGTTTTTTTGACAATATATAGAGTATTATCTTTCAATCTGGATTAAAGAAGAAATTATTTTGTTATTTTGGAGCTAAACAAATCTTTAGTGTATATATTTTGAGATCTCAAGGACAATTTGTTTACATTAAGCATGCCTTTTGTATGTAGCTTTTAAACTTAAATCCTTCCAGATTCTATGTGCCTGTCTCTGCATACTAAGTATTGGGATCAAGAACTGTGGTTCCCAACTGAAAGGATTAAAGATGTGCTCCCCCGCCCCTGGATCAAAGTTTTTCCCTATGTAGAGCTTGTTTTGTATCAGGCTGACCTTGAGCTCTGGCATCTGCCTGTTTCTGTCTCTAGTGTGCTGGAATTAAGGGTGTATTCTTCTCAAATGATGGGATTAAGGGTGTGCACCATCACCACCCTGTTCCTTGTAACTCTAGAATTTATAAGACAACTAACTCTATAGTGCTCCTCCTGTCTCTGCTGAAGTTAAAGGTATGGGCTAACCCCACGTATTTCATGTATTTTACCTTAGCTCTAAGTTTTTTTCAACTCTTGGTGGTTTATAAAGCCAGGTTGAACAGCTGTAACCTTTAATTTATTTACAGTGTTTTAAACCTGTTACCTAATTTTTTTATTTAATAAATTTATTTATTTGTTGCTTCAGTTTACATCTCCATCATATTGTCCACTTTCCCCCATTCCAAGTCCCACCCTCCCATCCTCTACCCCCTAACCCTTCCATCTTTCTCCTCTAGAGTGGAGTGACCCCACATAACAGTCCCTCGCTCCAGTTCAGATATCATATGAGGGCCAAGAGCCTCTTCATACATTGGGGGCCTATAAGGCAGTACCACCAGTGAAAGATGTCTCATTGCTGGGGAGGGAAAACTAAAAAACAGACCAACAAAAACTAACAACAACATCAATTGAAAGAAAAAAAGAAATAAAAAGTCTATGTCCATGTTCCCTTTTGTGTGTTGGTTGTAGTACAGATATCCTGTTCTAAATAGCTAAAATCCTACTATAAGTGAATAGATGCCATGTGCATCCTTCTGAGTCTGGGTTAGCTCACTCAGGATGAGCTTCTCTAGTTCCATCCATTTGGCTGCAAATTGCATAAGTTCATTGTTTCTGATAGCTGAGTAATATTCCATTGTATAGATGTACCACAGTTTTTTAATCCATTCTTCAGTTGAGGGGCATCTGGGTTGTTTCCAGTTTCTAACTATTACAAATAAGGCTGCTATGAACATAGATGAGGAAACTTCCTTATGATTCCGTGAGGAGTCATTTGGATGTATACCTAGAAGTGGTATGGCTGGGTCCTGAGGCAAAGCTATTCCAGGATTTCTAAGATATCGCCATACTGACCTCCATAGTGGTTGCAAGAGCCTGCACTCCCATCAGCAATGGAGGAGGGTTCCTCTTTCTCCACACCCTCGCCAGCATGTGCTTTCATTTGAGCTTTTGATCTTAGCCATTCTGACAGGTGTGAGATGGAATCTCAGAGTTGTCTTGGTCTTTATATACTATAGACAATAAATACTTTTACTGTTTTATTCATTATATTATTTAACATGTTATATAGTGAGCATTTGTAATGTCCCCATAGTTATTGCATTGAATTCTCATTATCAGTATTTTTGAACAGTCATTTTATCTATGTATGACCTATTTTCTACCTAAGTAGACAATGAAAATTTTGCTTGCACCATTGTTTGAATTTTACATTTATTACCCCAAGTAAGTTATTCATCTCCATAGTTTGACTGACACTACCATAGGTGATATTGCCTGTTCTTCATATGAATATTTTTGTTGAAGTTATTAAAACACAATCATAAGTTTTAAACCCATTCAGAGAAGTTTAGAAAATTATAGCCGCTACATATATATGAATATCATTGATCTGGTAAATAAAAAGCATGTATTTATTATTTGGCCATCTCAGGAGTTATGAGATGCAAACAAAGCATAAGAAATTGCCATTATTTTGAACTTTAAATGAAGCATATAGATTTTTATATTTGATCATAAACTCTTTTTTTAATTTATTCATTTATTACTTCAGGTTACATCTCCATCACAGTGTCCTCTTTCCAACCCTCCCAGTCCCGCCCTCCCACCCTCTACCCCCTATCCCTCCATCCCACTCATCTGGAGTGGAGTGTCCCTACATAACAGTCCCCCACCCCAGTTCAGCAGTCATATGAGGGCCAAGAGCCTCTTCATACACTGGAGGCCTACAAGGCAGCATCACTAGAAAAAAGTGTCTCATTGACAGGGGGAAAAATGTCTATGTCCATGTTCCCTTTGGTGCGTTGGTTGTAGTATAGTTATCCTGTACTATATGGCTAAAATCCGACCATAAGTGAATAGATGCCATGTGCATCCTTCTGAGTTGGGTTATCTCACTCAGAATAAGCTTCTCTAGTTCCATCCATTTTGCTGCAAATTGCATAATTTCATTGTTTCTGATAGCTGAGTAATATTCCATTGTGTAGATGTACCACAGTTTTTTAATCCATTCTTTGGTTGAGGGACATCTGGGTTGTTTCCAGTTTCAAGCTATTACAAATAAGGCTGCTTTGAACATAGATGAGGAAACTTTCTTGTGATTCTGTGAGGAATCATTTGGATGTATACCCAGAAGTGGTATGGCTGGGTCCGAAGGCAGAGCTATTCCAAGGTTTCTAAGATATCGCCAGACTGACCTCCCTAGTGGTTGCACAAGCCTGCACTCCCAGCATCAATGGAGGAGGATTCCCCTTTCTCCACACCCTTGCCAGCATGTGCTTTCATATGAGCTTTTGATCTTAGCCATTCTGACAGGTGTGGGATGGAATCTTAGAGTCATCTTGAAGATGTTTAAATGTAATTTTTCCTTAGAAATGCTTTATTTAGCATAAATTGTGCATATTTTTGAACTATGTACATTTAATACTAGGATAAGGTATATAATAATTAAAGATTGATAATAGCATTTCATTTCATAGAAGGCTTTTTATTGCACTCTTCTTGTTCTTTATAAATTGAATAATAATATATCCTTGTGATAACGTTTGCCCTACTGTGTTGCTGTATTCTTCAACTTGCTTTTTTACTTAATTGTATTTTGATGCCTACTGTCTAGAGCAGTGATTCTCAGCCTGTGGGTTGCAACCCACACAGGGGTCACAATTCATAACAGTACAAAATTATAGTTATGAAGTAGCAACAAAATAACTCTATGGTTGGAGGTCACCACAAAATGAGGAACCGTATTAAAGGGTCATGACATTAGCAAGGTTGAGGACCACTAGTCTGGACTCCTTATCTCCCCCATACTCTTTATGTGTCCCCTATTCTGCTTTCTACTTAAAAAAAAAATCAACTTTCTATTCTCTTACTCAAATGTAGGAGATACCATCCATCTTTAAGTTCTTTGTCAGTGTTCATATAGCATATACACATTTCCTCTGGTTTATTTCACTCAAACATTTTTGGCGTGTGTATATTTTGTTGCATTTATCAGTAGTTCACCTTTCCTAGCTTTGAGAAGTGTATTAATATAAAATGCTGTTTATTCACTCTCCTGACAAATGATATTTGAGTTGTCACCAAGCTTTGACTATTACAATTATTAACAAAGAAAACAGCTGACAAACTGTTCTCTACTGTATTTGTACCTGTTATTTTTCATTTTCAATATATGAATGTTCTCCTAAGTCATATTGCTATGGCAACTTTTGATATTAGTACTGTTTTATCTTAATTTTGGCAAAATCCATATATGCAAAATGATAAAATCCACATGATGCATTAATAGCATTATATAATACAAGTATCATCACTGTTTGATTCTAGAACACTTCGTTCCTCTGGGAGAAAGCCCTATACCTTAAGCAGTGGCTCCCTTAGTAGTTACTGTCCAGTGTTAGTTTCTTGGCTCTAGGTAACCATCAACTCCAGATTTTGGGTGGCCTTTAATTTCAATTGTGCTAATACTGAAGTAGCATCTCCATTTGGCTTAAATGCTCATGTCTTTGGAGAAAAATGATACTGACTATGTTTTATGCAAATTGGCCTTCTATTTATAAAAAGTCTTCTGTTTGTTTTTTCTTCTTTGTGTTGATTTTCTCATAATACAGAATACATCTCAGGTAAAGTCTAAATAATTTAGAATCCTTCCTCAAAATGTTGCTTGTGCACCTTTCTTAAGAAAAGGTCTTCAGTTGGGGCAGGAAGATGGTTCAGTGGTCAAAGGATGAGTTCAGATCTGGAAGAGGGGTAGGGAAGCAGACTACCTGTTATTCTAGCCTTGGAAGATGAAGACATGGGATCTTCAGATGAAGTTTAATAGGAAAGTAGTCATATAAAAGAGCACAGGGTCTGGGTTAGATTTAGAGACTGTGCTTCAATTATAATGTGGAATAGTGACTGTCTTGGCCAATGTTCTATTACTGTGAAGAAACATCATGACCAAAGCAACTCTCACAAAAAAAGCATTTAAATAGGATGTGCTTACAGTTTCAGACGTTTAGTCCATTTCCATGGTGGGGGGTATGGCAGCATACAGACAGACATGGTGCTTGAGAAGTAGCTGAGAGTTCTATAACTGGATCCACAGGCAGTAGGAAGAGGGAGGCATTAGGACTGGCTTGGGCTCTTGAAGCCCCAAAGATCATCCACAGTCATACACTTCTTTTAACAAAGCCAGACCTTCTAATCCTTTTCAATAGTGCTACTCCCTGGTGACCAAACATTTAAATCTATGATCCCATTGCAGCCATTCTCATTCAAATCACCATAGTAATAGAGATCAATTCTGAAATCAACCACTGGCCTCCACATATTCATATATATCCATATATGAATATGTGGAGGCCTGTGGTTGATTCAGGAATATATACTGTGTACATGCACCCATATTGCACACCTGCTCAGTTCAAGCATATATACAAACAGTTGCACAATACACACATTCATGTGAAAATAGGAAAAATATAATGTCTTCTGATGAGCAGATGTTTCTAATTTTATGGGATTACAGTATTCATTTCTAGGGTTTGTTTGTTTTTCTACGTTAAGAAGCTATTAAACACTTTCTTTTGTAATTAATAATAGTTCACTCAGCGTAGATGTAAGGCCCTTATGGTAGTGTATTCCATTGACTATACTATTGCTATGTAGTTCATCTCAATGTAGGTTATAAATATCACAGTAGTAGCACTTTTGTCTTTTAGAGGTTAGGTGATCTCTACAAAAATGTAGAGGATTTCCCTAGTAAATACTTGAGAGGACTCCTGTAAGCAACAGGAAAAGAGAACCACTGGGACTAGCTTAGGGTCTTGAAACCCCAAAGCCCATCCCCAGTGATTCACTTTCTCCAACACGGTATATATACTCCAATAAGGCCACACTCTCTAATCCTTTCAAATAGTACCACAACCTGCTGATCAAACATTCAAATCTATGAGCCTATTGGTACTATTCTCATGTATTTACTGTTTGTGTATACTTTGTTCCTTCAGTTGATATGAATTTCCATCTAATTGAAGTTCCTTTCAATCCAAAACTCTTTTATTTTTCAACCACAGGTCTACTGGCATTTTATTTACCTATCTCCTGTTGTGGAATGCTTTTTTTAAATTTCTTTTTAAAAAATAATTTTTTTTATTTCTTCAAGTTATATCTCAATCACGATCCCCTCCCTACTCCCCACTCCAGTCCCACCCTCCCACCCTCTTCCCCATCACCCCCCATCATCTTCCCTTTTTTTTAAGTTTAAGGTATATCTTTCCCCCCCAACAGCTCCCCCTTTCAGTCCAACAAATGGTTCTTTCTCTTATAACAACAAATAAAATAGAAAACAACAGAAATAAAAAGGCAATAATTATGAGAGTTATATGGCTTAGCATACATTCCCAATGTCTAGTCCATATGTATTTGTCACCTGACTTTAACATTCTACTAACCATCTCCACGAGTTTAAAGTTCTATATCTAGCTCAGCTTTCATTCTAACTTGCATCACAATTTTAAAAACATCTTCTTAGATCCAGATCACCCTCTTGATTCCTAAACAACTCAAAATTTAACTGAGACTCTAGCTATCTATTCCTCAACCACCTCAGAGACCTGAGAGGGATAAATATAACTGATTATATAGGAAGTGCAGGGCCCGCAGCTTCTAAAACTAAGAAATGACATACCAGTGGCTGCCTGAACAGTTCCCATTTTCTCTCCATACATTACAGCATCAATCTTCAGCCATTTGACCCCATTTCTCTGACAGACATTGGCTGTAGAGCAGGAATTATGAAGGACTTACCTACCCTGTCTTGGCAGAGCTAGGCTGTCGACTTACCTGCTTCCAAGTTTTGTCCTTTTTGGACAGCATTCTGTCTACAGTTGAAGCAAGGGGTTTTTCTTGCCAAGAGATAGGCTTGCCACTATTTCAATTATCTCCTGCTGGAGATTCTTCGATGCTCATCTTCTACTTGGAGTAGAATACGGGTTGCTGTCAGGAGCTGACATATCTCAATATCAAAATCACAGTTATTTTCTAAGCTAATCAGAAATCAAGTTGCTAAGAGACAAGCAACTTTTGCTTATCTAAATATAAGAGATAGATAGGGCGTCTTCAAAAACCTCAAGAGATCTGCAAAACATGGCATTCAAAGATGTTTTATTTTATTTTATTTTTTTTTTTGTTTTTTCGAGACAGGGTTTCTCTGTTTAACAGCTCTGGCTGTCCTGGACTCGCTTTGTAGACCAGGCTGGCCTCGAACTCGCAAAGATCCGCCTGCCTCTGCCTCCCAAGTGCTGGGATTAAAGGCATGCGCCACCACCGCCCGGCTTCAAAGATGTTTTCTTAAGATTTTTTATATTGAGACATGTCAGCTTTGGAATACTTTTATTTAACCTTGAATTTTTACTTCCATACTTTAAAGCTATTCCTTCACAATGATGTCATAGAGATTCCCTCCAGTCAATGGGTCTTTTCCTTGGAACTGGTTTTCAGAATTTGACTAGGATAAGATGAGCTATGGCTTTCTCCATATTTATCCTCCTAAACGTTTACTAAGTTTCTTTACGAGTTGACATTTTATTAAATTTAGAGTAACTTAGAGACATTATTTCTTTAAATATATTCTTCTTCCACATCCTGACTACTTTTGAACCATAAATATGGATGATGCTTATGTCTCACTGCAGCTAGTTTTGTTTTTTTCTCAACCTTTCCTCAGATCATCTGACAGAATTAATTTTAGTAACTTGTTTGTATGTTATTGATATTTTAAAAATTCTTTTACCTCCAGTCTGTTGTCTTTTGGTAGTTATTAAAAATGTTGGCTATTATATCTTTCAGTACTAGAATTTTCATTTTTTCTTTATATTTCTCCATTTCTTTGCTGAGAGAGCATATGTACGTATTCATTCTATTTTTTAAAATTATTGATTTATTTTGCATTCCAATCCCAACCCCCTCACTCCTCTCCTCCTATTCCTACCCTCCTACACACTTCCCCCAAAACCTTCCTCACCCCCCTCACCCCCTGCCCAGTACCAACCCACTATGGCACTTCAAATCACATCAGGACTAAGTGCCTCTTCTTCCACTGAGGCAAGATAAGGAAGCTCTGCTAGGAAAATAAGATCCAGAGGGAGGCAACAGCATCCAAGTCAAAGATAGACCCTGCTCCAATTGTTAAGGAATCTAAAGAACTTGGATGTAGTTATAACAATGAAAGTTTTTGCCTGATAAATTCAACATCAAGGCCATCATGACAATTGGTTTCTATTAACTGCTGTATTTATTTCTACTACTCCTGTACATTTCTAATGTCTTCAAATTACATTCTACATGTTTTGGTTGATGTGATATGGAGATCTGATCATTACAATTCTTGAAGAACATCATATTTTCTGTACTTGTGTCTGGTACTCATAAGCAATTTACACTCATTGGAATGTGTTCTCTCTTTCTCTATGTGTGTTTGTGTATGTGTGTGTGTGAGAGAGAGAGGGGGAGAGGGAGTGAGAGAGGGAGAGGGAGAGGGAGAGGGAGAGAGAGAGAGAGAGAGAGAGAGAGTATGTGGTTATAATTGTAGGATTTTTTTCTTTTTCTGCACATGTTTTTTACTGCTCAGACAAGGATATACTGGAAACTTTATATGCAGTTCTATTACCATCTCTCCGTGCCTTTATTTCTTGGTGTCTTTCCCAGTACATTTCATCCACCTCCACAGCATCTCCAGTGAGTGTCTCCTCAGTTCTGTAAGCCTTCTGTGCTTTCCTGATGTCTAAATCTTTATAGCATGACTGAGAAAAAAAAAAAAAACACAGGAGGGAAGTGAGAGTAACTGCATTTATATTTTCTCCTTTTCCTTAGAGTTTTGAAACCTATGCTTAATCCCTCAGCAATTTTCTGATATCTGTCCCAGGTTCATAGATGCTCGGTAAAGATAGATAAATTGAGTAGTAGCATTTTACATAATAAATAAAAGTTTTCCAAAGGGGCCCATATTTACCACTTTATAATACAAAATCATATTATATGGGAAAATTATAATTGATGTCAATATCATACTGTTTTTGCTCTTTTTGTAACCTGTTTTTATTTGAGAGTGATCAATATTTAGGCCTTTTTGTCATATTCCCTGTTTTTGCATGTTTTACTATGAAGAATATTGTTGGTTAAGAATCAATTTAGAAATGCAATTTAGAAATCCCATAAAGAATATAATTACATTCCATAGCAATAAAATGAAAAAAGAAATATTAAATATTGGACATGGCACATTAAAACAATTATACACAGAGCACAGGAAGTAGTGTTAAGGGGATTGATATAAAGAATCCTGTCAGGGGAACATTAAGTATGTAGGTTACTGCAAGGTCTAAGCAAGATGACGACTTGAGAATAGAGAAAGGAGTAAGAGATAAGAAAGGTCTGCAGGGTCAATGTACTTATTTGTAACACACTGGATTTCAAAGGCCTCTGTTTCAAGTTATAAAAAATGTAAACAATGGCATAGAAGAAAATAAATTACCAAGTCAAGTATATGATGAAATAAAATACATACACATATAAAAGTTTGCCTCTGAGATCCTGATAATCAAAGAAAAAATATGACTATACCATCAGAAATGCCAAAACCAATATCTAGAGGTTTTAGGAGAACAGTTAATTAAGTAGGAAGGTAATTAATTTGTTTGTGTGTCCCAACATCCACCAAAGCCTTATCTGGCAGGGTCTAAGAAGGCTTCCATATCCTAGTATGTTTCTGACAGAGAAGACAGTGTGTTTAGCCATGTGAATATATCTGTGATTACCTGAGGATAGAATTCCCTCCTTTACACTATTTATGCATTATAATAGTGTAGACTAAAATATTTCCATTATTATAAGATACTTATATGGCCTGGTGTATTTGACATGCAACATTTTGGCCTTTATGCTAGCTGTCAGTCTCCTTCGTTTTTATTTTTCTGCATTTCAACCATATTCACTCCTTCTTACATATGGCTGTATTCTATTATTTAAAGTCTATTGGAGGATTAAATTATCTGAATCAATAAATGATTTAAAAGAAAGAATAATACAAATTATAAATAATAACTTCCTAGGTTGGAAACAAAATATCTGGGTTTTGCAATGATTAGCAATTACTTATCCTTTTGTCAGTTGGCCAACTGAGAGACTTCAGAGCAACTGCCTTCTAGAAATATACTGAATCAAATCTTCTATGTGACCTTTTTAATATGTGCTACAGCTCAGTCTTTTTACTTCCTGGCTTTCTTTGTTGGGACTAAAGTAATCTCAAAAGAAACTTTATGGCTTTAGCCTTCCCAGATATAAGGTATTTGCATAGTGTGAACTTTATATTTATTCTTAAATTCCTCAGATAAATGTCATTGATGTGTTTACAAATGAATAGAATCCACCTTACAAAACTGGCATGGAAAATTTTATGGAAAAATAAATATTAGTTTGACACATTTTGTTAGACCAAAAAAAAAAAAATTCTAAGCATTCTGAATCTTGAATCCTTTTGATCATAATCCCCGTGTGACTGTGTTATACAATGAGACTACCAAAAATAAAGATTTTACTTTTTATTTATCTGTGTATTTCCTTACATTTTAAGTACCTGTCACACATTAATAACAAATAATGTAGTTTATGGTAAATAGTTAAAGCATGATCCAACTTAGAGACACTATAAAGAAATTACTGGCAGCATCAATTGAACTGAGAACTCAGTTTAAAAACAAACATGTGACACTGGGAGTGATATACTGGTGTGGGCATGTAGGAGAAGTGCCTGGCAAGGGACTGGGGTGGATGTGATCCAAACACAGGGCACACAAATATGAAAATTTCACACACTAAATAAAAATTAAGGATAGGTAGATCATGCAGAGACAGGAATAGAGACTTTAGGGAAATGGAGAACAGTTTTCAGAACGCTGCTCACCTGGTGTCTGTAGCTTTGGGGAAACAAATGAAACCCTTTTCAAAGCATATTACAAAGCATTATGTCGTGAGAAAATGAGTGGGTTAGATTTAAAATCAATCATGACAGGTGATCCTGTGCCTGGTTGGACTAAACAGCTTCTGAACCATTTGCCTCTTTCCCCCTCCCAGGGTGAGTTATGTGAATAATGTCCATGGGATAAGCTATCTTTGGATATATAGTAAATAGCCCTGACTTGTAAAAGGTATATTACTGTCTTACAGAGTACTTTTTTGTGAATTGAACATCTCAAAATGAGATTAGTCTATGTGCTTTATTTGCATACTCTTTAGATAGATTTTTGCATAAGCAATAAGAAAGATTCATAACATTAATTGAGGCAGTGATCTGTATTTTTATTTCCTAAATATTGGGTGATATTTTAGTTCAAAATGATAGAGCAAGCTATTCAAAAATCATTCAAGGAAACTGCCAACATTGAATCTAATTCTAAATAACTTTAAATTACTTCAATTCTATTGAATCATTTTATTTCATTTCTTATATTAATTTTAGTCATTTGCATTTTCCTAGAAAATTTCCTGTCTGGGGACTGAGCTTATTTGGAAGCATGAAATCTAACCATGCACAAGACCCTATATTCAATGTCTAGCACCTTCTACACAAAGAATCAACTTAGGGTTTTCATATCAGACTAGAACAATATTTCTAACAGTGGAGTTTTGATATACTAAACTCTACTATTAATAGATATGTCAGTGATTAAACCTCTGTAACTAAAATAGATTTATATTTCTAACTGACTAATTGTAAGACAGCAATGTGCATTAATCTATTTACTGAGAAGTTCTAATAAAATATGTTGCCTTTGTCTTATTTATTTACTTACTTATATAAATAATGGTTTATTTATTCTTTGAGAACTTCATAATTGTATTTTGATCATATTCACAACTCCTTCCAGATTCTCTCTTAGTTTTCCTTACCTGGTATTCTTCACACATAATTGGACCCTGAGATTCCTACTTCAAAATAATTGTAAAACAATTCTTTATAGGTCAACTGCTTAGAAATGTTAGCATAAGGACACAAAAGTAATCTATTGTATTTGTCTCTTTATATTATAGGTTTAGAATTTCAAACTAACAAGTAGACCTTGCAGAAGGTAAACAAATATTATTGTGGATCAACCTTATGATGAAGTTTTATCCTTTCCTTTCATTAGGCTTTATATTATAGAATTTGGGATGAAATAACTTCATTTTTTCTTAACTTATTATATAACACAATTGCAAAAGATAATAACTGATGGCAAACGTTAGTGCAACATTTGTATTTTTATTTTAAAAATTATAATTCTCTATTTTGATTTATAATTTATAATTTAATCAGATTATCATATAAATTTGCAATTAATGGCCAATTTGATACACTGTATAAATTTGATATTGACACTCTTCATTCTATACAACCTATGCAAGAAGAAAACCAAAGTTATGGATACCTCAGGTAAATACTTTTAAAAATACTAGCAGGGCTTTGAAAAGAATGAGCCATCACAATTGAGATTTTAAAAAAACTTTTGTAATGTATCTCTTTGGGCCTAATTGAAATCCCTAAACTTTAAAGACATTTTGACCAAGTAAACTACATTGACTTGTCCTTCATTTTGTTGTTGTTGTTGAATTTTAAAAGTGTCTTCATGGAGACACATATTTATTCAGCAATGTTTCTGTGTAATATAGATATTTTATTAGTACAAAAGACAAAGACTTCAAAGTTCTTACTATCACGGGTCACTTTTTCTAGAAACACACTTCATCATTTAAGTTGTAATATTTGACAATACAAGAAAGTGAGAAGAAAGTATTACTCTGCCATTTTTATTAAGATCCTCGTCTTGTGAAAGTTCTTTTTCCTAAGATTCTTATCCTATGCAATTTGACAACTTTTTATATAGGCACTTATACTTTATTAATATGAACATTTCTAGTGAAAATTTCCCCTGTACTTAAAAGTAACTTTTCCTTTTTCTCTCCTTATTGATTACAACGATAGCAGCTATACCATTCAGCAACTCTCTACTTTGTCACTTGCTCTAATCTTATGTTTATTTATTCTGATTAGTTATGTGTTGGGGCACAATTTGAGGTAAGCAGTTGCCCAATTTGTCAGTAAGGTGAGGTACTATATAGTGAAGTTTCTTTTTCCCTAGAAGAATCCTTTAAGTGAGGCAATGACAACCATGTTTTAGATGATTGTTAGTGATTTCTTATTAATACAACAAATCAGCGACATGGGAAATGTGTAGTATTCTAGACAAAGGAGCAGGAGAAGGATCCTCTGAGTGAACATCACTTGTTAATTCCTTAATGAAGATCTGATAATACAAACATTTAAATGATTTGTATTTAAGGAGAATGATCCAGTGGATCCAATTTTGGAACTGGAAAACATTGTTGCTGCAGGTGAGAGTTAAGTGTTCTGCCTAAAAACAGATGGTGTACAGGGCCCAAGGATGGCAGGGGTTTGGGAGTTCTATAACAGGTTATACATACAACAGAATGCTAAGACTATTGCCGTGTATGTTCCATGGAGAATCCAAAACACTCTTATCCATACTCTTAAGGCCTCCAGTGGTTCTCAACCTTCCCAGTGCTTCAACCCTTTAATACAGTTCCTCATGTTGTAGTGACACCCAATCATCAAATTATTTCATTACTGCTTCATGACTAAGTTTCCTACTGTTGGCATTAAATATAATAACACTTTAATGCAAAGCATCCTGTAATTCTGGACATGGAATGATTTCTAAAACTACCTGCCAACTGTTAACATGTCTCTCACCATAGTAGTATTACAGCAAAAACTAGGAATCCTGAAGAGAGTAGTTTTCCATAGCTAAAGTAAATAATTCTGGGTATTCTTTGGTCTCCTAATCCCTCTCATAAAAACTACTTTGGTCCTTCTCCCAGCCAAGCGATACAGAGAAACAAAATTCCAATACAGAAAGATTGATTGGAAAGTCACTGTGACTGGTCAAGTTTGAACATCTGAAGATAAGAGTCTAGCTAGAGACCCCTTTCTAGGTAGATATGAGTCAGTCAAACAGGTTGGGGCAGTGGGTCTTGGGTAGCAACACCTTTGGGGGCAAAAAGACCATTTCAGAGGTGTTGCATATCAGATATTCTGCAAGTCCAATATTTATATTATGATTCACAACAGTAGGGAATTTAATCATGAAGCAGTAATGAAATAATTTGATGATTGGGTGTCACTACAACATGAGGAACTGTATTAAAGTGTTGAAGCACTGGGAAGGTTGAGAACCACTGGAGACTTTAAGAGTATGGATAAGAGTGTTTTGGATTCTCCATGGAACACACATGAAGAAGTATAAAGGAATTTTAATCCAACAGAATGGCTACTCTGGCTGGAATACAGACATGCCTTTAGTACACACCTTTAATCCCAAACAATGTAGGTAAATTTAGCTTAATAGAAGGAAAAGTGATGTCTAACTGAGGAGCAGACAAAGTAATGAGTCAGGGAAAGATTTGACAGAATGAGTCAGAGATAGGATATGCAACTTGTACCAGAACAGCACAGGAAAAAAACTGTTTAAGAGCAGTGGAGGGAGAAAGACTCACTCAGTTCTGGACAGTCAGTTGAGTTGAATTCAGTTAATCAAGGCAGGAAACAATACAGTGGAGTTGAATTGGGTGTTACGTACAGTACAGTGAGTGCAGTTAGGTTGAGTAAGTTGGGAGCCAGAACAATGAGTGCATTGCAGTGGAGTTGAGTTCCTTAGTGAGTTTGTACAGTTCAGTGTAGGTGAGCAGAGGCAGCTGAAGCCAGAGAATAAGGAGCTGGGAGATTCAGTCAGAAGCCAAGAGAGAGACCAGATCAAATCAGTCATTTTTGAGAGGAGTTTGAGCCAGAACAGCTGAGTTGAACCAGCCAGCCAGAGTTCAGAAAGAGCTAGAAATGGTGAGATTATTCAACAGTAAGCCTCTGAGATGACAATTACTTCAGGCAAATAAAAGTTACATTTACTTCAAGTGATGTTTTTGCATTCCCTCCCCCCATCTCACGAACACTTGAAGATCAACATAATCGGCCAATCTAGGCCCCTGGAGGCTTACAGGGACTAAAAAACACTAACCAAAAAAAGAAAAAAAAAAGTGTCTATAGACTAGACTTCGGCTCCCCTATACATATATACATGATAGGCAACTTGGTCTTCATACAAATCCCCTAACAAGTAGAAGGGGGTAGGCAATTTCTGTCATAGACTCTGTTGCCTGTTAGCCGAACACTGTAATCTAGTCGGACTGCCAGTGCAAGAGGAAGTTCTTAGTCCTCATGTGACCAATGAACTGAGTTGTGTTGATTTGTGGGTATCCCCCTCACCAGAGATGAGGGGAAGGAGGGAGGAAGAGGGTGGTAGGGTGGGATTGGTAGGGGAGGAGGGAGGGGGCTGAGATCGAGGAGTAATTTGAACTAATAAATAAAATTTAGGGAAAAAAGTTGCATTTACAAAGAAGGACACCATGTGGGAGTCGGTCCATGTGGGTAGTGGTATGGATTCTTCTGCTGGTGTGGTGAGCATTTCAGGAAGCCAGGGAGAGGGAAGGTGGAGCTAGCCCCAGAGCAAGTACTTCTGGGACCAGGTCGCTGCAGGTAAGAGATTCCAGTAGGAGAACTGGCTTTGCTTAGAGAGACAATGAGGGGAAACTGAGATTCATTTCCTTCTGCTTGAGGGGTATGCCAGGGATTGGCAATGAATAGGGGAGACATTTTGAATGGGAAGAGGAAATGACGTTTTACTTCTGCTCAAACTGAGTTCAGTACATCAGGAATGGAAGCCTTTAGTCATTATCTAAGAGAGACATAGTTGGTGGAATCTGGCTGTTTAGAGACAGGGGTATGAAAAAAAGCTACTGTCATTTCAACAACTATAATTAGCTCAATAATTTGATTGTCAAAATTTCCTATCAGCTCAATTAATTTTTGTAAGTGGCCGGTTGCTCCTTACTGCCTTGCATATAGTTTCTGTGATTAAAAACTGAACATAACATTACATTAATACTTAAAATTATTTACCTAATTTTTTTAAACACTCTTAAAATTAAGGTTGAATTTTAGTCTTGGTTCTTTTATTACTCAACATGAATCCTTTAAAAGTACCCTTACCCTTATGTATTTCTTATGCTTGGTGTTTCCCTTTCATCTAGTTGGATGTATCATTTGAGTAATTTTCTCAACAAAATGCATTTGCTGGTGATGCCTGAGAATGACTGTTCTTCTTCACAGCAGAGATATCTTAGTTGGATAAACATTTACTGAATATGCAATCTTTCCATTTTTAATTGAACTGTTTCAAGTTGGTATTGCATAGAGATCTGCCCAAATATGAGTTTGGTTCAAAGTGGACTTCATAGTTTTATGAGTCTACCATCTTTTTGGTCATCATCAGAGTTATTCGGGTTTTATATCTCTTTTACTTTGTTAAAATTGCAAAGTTCAAGAATTTTTCCTATGGCGAAAATGGTTTCTACTTATCTACATTTGAATTTTGTTTAACCTATATATTAGTTTCCACTCTGAGAGCCTATTAGATAACTGATATGTAGAAATTTTCTACAAATTGAAATATTTTATCATGAAGAGAGATCTATTAGTGCTCAGGAGGCAAACAGTGTTGACAAGACTCAGGAAGTAAATAAATTAGAGGGCTCAGAAAGTTCATTGAAACTTACAGGACTCATAAGCCTCTGCCCTAAGGAATATAACCATCAGCATCTGCAGAGCAGAGGAAACTCTGATCACTCAACTTGCCTACAAGCCATGCAGCATGCTTCAGTGATGCAGCTTTCAAGAATGTCACTCATGCTGGATGAGCTTTTCATTTTAATTAATTCTCTTTTTTTATTAAATACTTTATTTTTTTTCTTCAAGTTACATCTCAGTCACAAACCCTTCCCTATTCCCCCTTCCTGTCCCACCCTTCCACCCTCTTCCCCCCAACAGCTTCCCCTTGCAGTCCAACAAGTGGTTCCTTCTCTAATAACAATAAATACTATACAAAACAACAGAAATAAATATGCCACATTTATGAGAGTTAAATGGCCCAGTATACCTTCCCAATGTCCAGTTCATACATATTTGGCCCCTGACTTTAACATTCTACCATCTAACCATCTCCATGAATTTAAAGTTCTATAACTGACTTAGCTTTCATACTAACTTGCATCACTATTATAACCATCTTCTTAGATCTAGAACGCCCTCTTGATTCCTAAACAACTCAAAATTTGACTATGAGACTCTAGCTGTCTATTCTTCAACCACCTCAGAGACCTGAGAGGGATAAATATATCTGATCATATAAGAAGTGCAGGGCCTGCAGCTTTCAATACTAAGAAATGACAAACCACTGACTGCCTGGGCAGTTTCCCTTTTCTCTCCATACATTCCTGCATCAGTCTTCAGCCTTTGGGTCCTGTTTCTCTGACAGACATTTGTTGTAGAGCAGGGATTATGAAGGACTTACCTACCCTGTCTTGGCAGAGTTAGGCTGTCGACTTCCCTGCTACCAAGTTTTGTCCTTTTTGGACAGCAGTCTGTCTGCAGTTGAAGCAAGGAGTTTTTTCATGCCAAGAGATAGGCTTGCCACTAATTCAATCATCTCACACTGGAGATTCTTCGATGCTTATCTTCTACTTGGAGTAGAATAGGGGGTGCTGTCAGGAGCTGATATGTCTCGATATCAAAAAAAAATCTTAATTAATTCTCATATCTATCTTGGTTCAATGTCTTTATAATTTCAATAACACTTATCACTTTTATAGTTTAATTTTTCTTAATATCTTATTGTACTATTTGTGACATTTCATAGATTTTTGTTTTGGTATATTTATCATTGACCACAATATTTTACTTTTCAATTACTTCTAATAGATTAGAAAGAATGCTGCTTGCAAGTTCCAAAAGTTATAACCAGAGTTCCAAAAGTTGTAACCAAAATTCCAAAAGTTATAACCAATATATTTTTCCTGGGGCTTAGTGAATTAGTAAAACATCATGCTGATAATTGTCCATTTCTCAATCCAAATTCCGAGGTACATTGTAGCTATACATAAAGTATTTCCAAACTATAAAGAGATTATATTATAAAGTAAAAGTAAAGTATTATGCTGCCTACTGCTCATATTAGTCTCACTTTTCCTACTAGACAATTGATAATTTTTAAACATGGGATTCCAACAAACGTTTTAGGATCATGTATCAATAATTAATAACTCTAATGAAAATCAAATGTCCCTGTTACTCACTTAAATCTCCTGTGCTTTGATTCAAATCAACATCTTTCACCATCTGTTATGAATTCAGGTGGTGGTTAGTTAACAACTCTTTTCTCTGAAGCGTCACATTTATACTGTATTGGAGAAGCTTACTAAATCTATCCTGAGCCTCTTTTGTGCTTGGAGAAAATAAATAAAAATTCTTTCACATGGTGTTTATGGGACTCTGAACCATGTCCAATTTTTTCTTGGATCATTTCAATACAAAGTAATTTCTCATATTCTCTCTAAATGCTTCAGTGAATCTGCGTTGAATAGAATGTGCATTTACACTTGGGAATTTCCTGAGTGACAAAAATAATAGAGGATGTGAACAATGAGGAGGTATGAGAAAATCCATTCTGTTTAGATGTGCAAGTATCTAAATTAAATTACAAGTGCAACTAAAGAAAATCAGGAGATGTTGAATATCAGTGAGTTTTGCAATGTCAGTTAATTTCCTACTAAAACAGAAACCAAGTAATTCATTGGAGTTGTTTTTTTAGACACAATTAAGTAAAGTAAAATTAAAGAGAACCATAAGTATATAAAATATGTATTTATTCATAATAATATGCATATTTATTAATTAAAATCACATCAAATTTTTTAGTTATTTATTTTATAAACTATTTCCTAAGTCTCAAAAGAAATACAGTGAAGAATTGCATATATGTTGTGTTTCATGATAAATATTCTAGATAAAAGTATTTTTTTAATTAGATTTTCATTCTTTTAAAATATGAAAGTGATTTTCCACAGTTGGCATGTATTTCAGATTAAGCAGTTCGAGTAAACTACGAAGATGTCAACAAATGTTGATTATTTATTCTTGGGTTCTAGGCTTACTTTATCATGTATGTCTATGTTCATTATTCTGTGTAAGCTAGTTATTGCTCCTTTTTTATTTTCCTGTATTATTCATTTAAGGGTATGATTATTTGAACAAGAACACCATAGTTTAGATTTTAATTACTGTTATTACCTCCAATTCCCTTTTAACCATGTTTTTCATGCCTGAAAAAATTTTAAGTGGACCCTTGGCCTTGATGTTATACATTATTTAGTGGCAATTTTTAACCTCATACAGAACAAAATTGCTGATTAAAAGAAAATATTCCACTTTAAGTGGTCATTTGGGAAAAAGAAATTTTTGATAAATGGGATATATAGGTTAAAAGTTAATATACTCAGAGTTAGTTTAGCTTTATTATTTTTAAGCATACTGCATTAGATATTATATCTACCAATCGTTGGTTTCCAAGCAGCTTTGACTACTATAAATAATATTAGAGTAGTAGAAGGTATGAACGAGTACTGGGAAGTATGAATGAATTAGAATGGAGATTGTTACATACCACCTGTATTTAAATACACAGCAGGACAGTAAAAACACTGACACTATGGATGGTATTTTAAGCTTGCTATATGATTTGAGCTTGTAAATTCAGATAATAAGATGAAACTTTTGTTTTCATTTTCAAAGAACATTTTCTAGAGAAAGATTGTGAAACTCTGAAACACTAAAACACTGAGGACCACATTGATATAGATAGCAGTAATATACATGTGTATGTGTATATACTATATGGAGAATTGTTTTGAGAAGTAATTCTGACCATTTGAAATGCATATGCTTTCTGTGTTTTATTTGTCACTAGCACGCATAGTCATTGGGATTCCAAATAGAAGTTGATTACATTACGAAATGGATGCATTTATTTATTCAAATTGCCTGAGTATGTGTTGATGATGTTTTGGGTTTTTATTGCTCTGAAGAAACACCATGACCATGGCAACTCTTACAAAGGGAAATATTTAATTGGAAATGGCTTACAGTTTCAGAAGTTTGGTCCGTTTTTATCATGGTGGAAAACACGGCAGTGTGTAGACAGACATGGTGCCAGAGAAAGAACTAAGAGTTCTACAGCTTGATCTGCAGGCAACAGGAGAGACTGTTGGGGTAGTGTTAAGCATTTTAAATGTTAATTAATTGGTCCTGATTGTTGTCTGTTACTTATATTGACTCTGATTGGTTAAATAAAATGCCTAGGCCTGAGATTGGGCAAAGACAGAGAAAGGTGGGACTTCCTGGGATTAGAGCAGCAGGAAGAAGAAGGCATTCCAGCCAGGAGCAGCAGGAAGGAGGCACACACCATGGGTTAGAAAAAGGAACCTCATTCCACATGGCCAAGAACATCGGCATATCGTGGAGAATGGCAGTCCAAGGGGACATATGTATATATGGGGTCATATTTGAGTAATAGAATTAAGAGCTAGCTTAGATGGGCTAGGATTGCACAATTCAGGCCAAGGCTTGTTAAAATCCACGTGGTGTCTCTGTGTATTCATTTATAATGTCTGGTTAAAGAATTAACAGCTCCCGAATCAATGAAATATAACCTAAATACTGGTTAAACAATTTAATTAGCCATATTTCTTTCTACAAGAGACAATGTGCCACTGAGGCAGAGATGGAGCTTCTGACACCTCAAATCATGCTGCCAGAGACACACTTCCTCCACAAGACCACACCTCCTATAATGTCACTCCCTATGAGCCTATGGGGCCATCTTTATTCAAACCACCATAGATGACAACTATGTACAAACAAAAGAAATTGTAGTATTATATAAATGCTTCTTTCCAAATGAGCTATTTATTTCTTTTTATATTATTATGTTTATTTATTACATCAAGTTACATCTTCATCAAAGTGCCCTCTTTCCACCCCTCCCATTTCCACCCTCCCACCCACTCCTCCCTCTCCCACCCATCCCACTCTTCCAATGTGGAGTGTCCCTACATATCAGCCCCTCTCAGTTCAACAGTCATATGAGGGCTAAAAGCTTCCTCTTGCACTGGGGGCCTACATGGTAGTGCCCCTAGGGCAAATTGTCCCAGTGTTAGGTAACAAAGTCTATGTTCCTGATCTTTTTGATATGTTGGTTGTAGGATAGTTATCCTGTACTATATGGATAAAATCCAATTATAAGTGAGTAGATGTCATGTGCATCTTTCTGAGTCTGAGTTAGCTCACTCAGGATGACCTTTTCTAGTTCCATCCATTTGGCTGGGAACTGCATGATTTCCTTGTTTCTGATAGCTGAGTAATATACCATTGTGTAGATGTACCACAATTTTTTAATCCATTCTTCGGTTGAGGGACATCTGTGTTGTTTCCAGTTTCTAGTTATTACAAATAAGGCTGCAAACTTATAAAACCACTATGGAAATCAGTCTGTCAATATCTTAGAAAACTTGGAATAGCTCTACCTCAAGACCCAGCCATACTACTTCTGGGTATCCACCCAAATGATTCCTTACCAAATCATAAGGACATTTCCTCATCTATGTTCATGGCAGCTATTTAGTTCTTAAAGAAGAAGAAATTATTAATTTCTGGATAAGGTATTTTGGCTATAATTTTCAATTCAACTAATTGGGGCAAATTCCTCAATCCTTGTCTGAAGTTGTGTTTTTCTTTAGTGTTCAGACAAACATATGAATTCTAGAACTGTCTTTTATCAGAGAATAATACCACAGTATTTATAACCTTTCATCCTAAGCAAAAGACATGCTTAGATCTCTCTCTGAGGCTCTACCTGTGTTGGAGAGGTAATCCTTCTTGACACATTGCCAGTGACCTAAGCAAACAGAGTGAAGGAGATGGGCAATCAAGTAAAGAACTGTGTTTTTAACCCCTAGCCACTGAATTTATTATGATCACCCACCATGATTAAAATCCAAAGTTTTTCAAGTGTAGCTAATTTAAATAGGACTTTTGTTGATTCATAAACTCCAATGAACCATTCATGATGACTGGCTCATTTTTTTTCTCTTGCCACAGTAATTATAAAGCAATTCTTCCTGTTTTCCTATGGCCTAGGCAAAACTGTGTTGAAATCTGTACAAAACTGGATACATTGATAGAAATGAGAAAATAGCATTTAAGTCTTCACAGTTGTAAATCTGCTTTCTATACAATTAAGCTTTTCCAATGAAGAAGGAGTGCAAGCAAACATGGATCCTGCTCACAGTTGACAACAATTGAAATTCTCAAGGGTTCTTTAATGAATTCTGTGCTGGTTATCATTTTAACAGGAAATTGATACAATACTTGTAGGTATTCAAATACAATGCTCAGAAAAAAATGAAAAAAAATCCAAAGTAGATCTTATGTCAGTCCCCAGTTTTCCCAGATTCTGAAAATAGAAAGAAGTGAGTAGATGGCTTCTCTACAGGACAGATTTTCTGGGGACTCTGTGTATGCTTTTGCACTTTGTAGATCTATTACATTCCCACTGTATGACAGTTATTTATATGAAAGCAACACGCACATTTGAGGGTGTAATGAACAGGAAAAGGCTTGTTCTTTTGGAACTTAGAAGATAGAAGATAGAAATTTAGCAAATACAAAAGCTTTTTGGGCAATAAACTGAATTTACATAGACTGCTGACTCTAACATGTGTGTCTTGTCCAGACTAACTCTCCACACAGAAGCCCAGTTTAACACCTTAATAAATCGTGTGTGTGTGTGTGTGTGTGTGTGTATGTACATGTGTACATACAACAACAATTAATGAAAAAGAGACCATGAATTTAACAGAGAGCAGGGAGGGTTTGAAAGGAGAAAAGGGGAGGAAGAAATGTACTTAAATTCAAATCTCAAAAATAAACAAAAAAAAATCATGCTGATAATAATGTAGACATCAGAGAACTATTAAGGTAACAAGAATTTGGAAATCACCATTCTAAAAAATGAGCAGTAGCAAGGTAAAGCGAATCCACTGTTTACACAGATTTATTTTCATACAGGAACCGAAGCTCAGGGTAGAAATCAGAAGCATAGCATGTGCCTGGGCAAATTCCTGCACTAACAGATCCTGAGGCATCAGAGCTTTTAACAGTACCACAGGAGCAGAGACAAAAATAAAAACCTAAGGGGCCAGGTTCCCAATTAAAAAAAACAAACAAAAAAAAGGTGTTATGGAGAGCTGACATCAATTTCCTGCTAGGATCAGTAAAAATAATTACAAAACGTTAAAGCCACACATGGTGCACTATAAAGAAATACAGAAATATAAAAACCAAGGAAAATTTTCAGAAGTCTACTTGTAAAGGACACTAAGGGTTCAGAATTCAGTGTGAATATTTCAGATTTAATCAGAGAGCTACAGCCGAGATTGTAATAAGCCAAAACGAGAAAAATATCCCTCATAATACTAAAATATTATTTAGAGGACCTAGTTGAATTTAAATTGTCAATGTACATTTATAGTAGAATGATTGGACTCTTGGATACTAAGCATCACATCCACTGCCTCTTTTTATCTTTTCCCTTTTTTTTTGGGGGGGGGGTGTTTTTAAGCAGTATTTCATGTAGCCCAAGATGTCTCGGTGTAAAGGAGGGTGATCTTGAACTTCTGCTCTTCCAGTCTCTTCCTCCTCAGTGCTGAGATAACAAGCTTGTATCCTATGCCTAATTACTGCTGGACTGGACATCAAACCGAAGTCTTCATGCAAGCATTTTATCAACTATGCTACATAGATCCCACGTCTTCTACAGTTCTGTGGTGGTTTGAATAGGAATGGCCCCCATAGACTCATGTGTTTGGTCCATAGGAGGAGGCACTATTCGGAGGTGTGGCCTTGTTGGAGGAGGTGTGGTTTTGTTGGAGGAAATTTGTCAGTAAGGGGTGGGCTTTGAGGTCTCAGAAGTTCAAGCCAATTCCCCTCCCCTGCCTGCACTTCCAGATGTACAACTCTCAGCCACTTCTCCAGCACCATGTCTGCCTGCACGCTGCCATGCTTCCCACCATGATGATAATGGATTAAACCTCTACACTGTAAGCCAGCTCCAATTAAATGTTTGCCTTTATAAGAGTTACTGTAGCCATGGTGTCTCTTCACAGCAATAAAACCCTAAGACAATTTTTTATCCATAACGTCTGAAATATAACTTGTTAAAGAAAAGAATTGTGCATTTAAAAATGAAAAGCTCTAGGCAAAGAAGAGAAAAACCATTAAAAAAAAAAGATCCAAGAGGAAGTAGATTTTGTTCTGCAGACATAACTTAAAAATAGCTGTGATTAATCTCAAGGAGCTCAAGAAGGACTGGGAAAACAGACTTTCCTGACATCCTTGGATCAGTACAGATAAAATTAAATTCTAGAGCTGAAAAACCAATCCCAGCATGCTGGATACTGCCAGGAGACAAGAATACAATGGAGGTAACTTCTAGAGATGACCACTAGGACTACTCATGTTGATCTTTTTCTGTTTTCAGTACAGCTAATGAGAAGTAAGTCTTTTCAGATCCTTTCTGTAGCATTTAAGAGTCTTTGCATGGATCTATATACCCAGTAGGAGAAAACAAAAGAGGGCAAAAACACTGTAGAATAGAGTCAATGAATTTGCCAATCACAAAGTTTTGACTGAAGTAAAACCACAAGTTATGAAGTTGTACCATTAACTTTCAGAGAAAGAATTGACTACAGAAATCGTAGTCACTCTTAACAGAATTCTTTCTATTTTATGCACTGAAATATCCAAATGAACTTGTTTATGTTGCTATTCACTGACAATGATAATAGTTTTGTCCACGTGTCAGCTAACCAAAGATACAAGAACGTGAAGAACTTTCTGCTTTATTTTTCTAGGATTATATCACTATAAGGTGATACAATTTGGCCTTCTCATTCATTGTTTTTAGCAAGACATAAGGTTATTTTATCAAATGCTATTATTGCATCTTTTAAGGTGACTATATAGGCTTGTCCTCTTTGAGTCCTCTATGAAGCTTGTAAACATCTGTATGTAAGCTTATTATTATGTGTATGTCTAATTGTTCCAAGAGAAAAGAGCCTTTATTTTTATGAATTATTAAGTCCTCATTGCCTAGAAATGTGCCTGATATATATAAATCTCTCAAAAAATGTTTTCAATGAATTATATATATCTATATACATATTACTTGGTGTGTATTATTATTAGTTGATATACATATTGTATAATTCAAAATAAAGATAAAAATAAAAACCATGATTGTGATTAAGTCATTCCCTTTTAATATATGATTCGTTCCATTTGAGAGCAATCTGACTATGACGTCTGCAACCTCATTACTCTATTGGAAGATTCACTGGATCTGGCTCACTAGGCAAGTATAGTCCTAATTTCTCACTGCTTTATATAAGTTCCTAATATAAATGCATCTTTTATCCCTTTGGGGAGGACTAATCTTTGGTCAAGAGTACAAGAGTACTTACACTCTCCTGCTTGAACCTCTAAACAACCTCTCAATCTATCATTACTTAAAAGGAAATGATTTGGTAGCCAAATTTCACTTGTTTTGTATTTGCTATGCTTGGTTTTATTTTTTGTTTGTCTCGGAAATGAAGTTAGGAATTTTAAAGAGGATTTTCTACTGAGATGGGGTTGGTAATGCTAGGAAGAGGGAACAACAGATTAATGTAGTGTGGATGAAACCTTGAATTCATTAGGTTTGAGAAAGTATCATGTGGATATAAGCTTTCATCTCAGTATTCCGTCTACTTTATATTAAACAAATAGCCATCTAGAACACACACCAAACTCTATTCAGTGACCAGGCTTTCAGAATTAGAGTCCATGGGTTTTAAACCAAAGACAGAAAGCATTTATTTTATGTAGCAGTTTTAGAAAAAGTTCATAGCTATTAGGTTAGTTTTGTTCAATTCTGTGCTTCTGAAAAAACACTAGACATTTTCACATTAATTGTGTGGCTTAATCTTCATAAAAATCTTAAAGGCGGCAGATCCAGTGTTGAAATTGAGCTGTTCTTCAACAAAGAGTACATATTATAGGACACTGAGGTTTTTGTTTTGTTGTTTTGTTTTAGGTAAGCCTGGGAAAGGATGAAAGAAACCCTTTTAAATGTTGAAAAAATATGTACAAAGAGGCCTTAGTCATATTATTATATCATCTTTATGTAAGAGGAGCATTATTCTCTATTGACAAAGGTTACAAAGTTTTTGAAGAAGTGGAACCAGTTACCTACTCCTTCTGAAATGCTCAAGTGAATGACTCTTTCAGACTTTCTGCCCATTTTCTTTCAGTGTTCCTGAGTCTCTGGTGTAGGAACTGTATTGTAGGTGTATCAACTAGGACTAGACACTCACTGATCACATGGTCTGCATTTTGCTCAGTTATTGATCTCTATACCAGCCTCTGTCTGTTGAGAAAGAAGATTATTTGATGAGGAGTAAGAGATAACTTATCTATGGATACAGCTCTAAGTATTTAGAATACAACTAATTGGATTAGCTTAGGAAATTTGCATTGATAGTTGTTCCATAGGGCCCATGACTTCTCCAACCATAGGTAGTTGGCTAGATTTTCCATGCTGGACATTAATTCCTTCCTTTTGAGTATGGCCTACATCCAATTACACAGCATTTTGTTGCCACCAAGATAAAAGTTCCTTTATTGCTTTATTAAAGATACTTGCCAAACCAATCATTGCTTTACAAGTAGGCAGGACTAATGATTGCTTTTTCTCTATCAGTAGCTTAAGTGGCACTCTCCAGTATAATAACAACTAATATCAGGGAAGAGACTTCCAGACCTGTTCCAGCTTGGTTCCTTCAAGGCCTGCATCTGAAGTATTTGCTGTATTTAGCAATAGTAACTTTCCTTCAAGTTCTTGAAAATATTGATCAATGACAGTAGCCTATATTGTTTTTTTTTTGAGTCCCTTGGATTTCCCTGATGAATAATTTAAAGGAAGGTTGCTCAGGCCTAGTACTAGGGTTTTTGTCAGATAGTCTCTGGCTTTTGCAGGAAGTATTATAACTCTGTAACTCCATATATATCTGTAGCACCCCATCATATATTTATGATGTGTGTACATATGTATACACACACACATATATTTGGAAGTGTTTTCAAATTTTATTGAACTGTTTTATTTAATATAGTGGCATTTGTTTACAATGAGTAGTGGATTGTAAAGTATATTTTGGGATAACTTACATTAATTCAAAGTTCATTTTCATGAAATCTTATATTAAGTTCTCAAACTTATGGAGATTTACTTTAAAGAGTATGTCCTGCCCACCTATGTTGGCTTATGTCTGCTGAGGTAAAGGTGGAAAGGTCAATACTCACTTTCATTAAATAACAGCTCTACAATATACTTAATCTAGATTGTTGTAAAGGATATACAAATTTGCAAAGCATTCATAGTTTTCAGACCAAAAAGAGGCAAAAGAAGTAATGTTGGAATGGTTTTTAAAAGATTGAATGTTTAGTTGCTATGCTGCTCACGTTCAAGAGTAAACTCTGATTATATTTTCCTGCACTGGTTGTTTTAGCCTCAAAGCCACAAAGTCATGTTTTTATTTTTAATTGTGGCCTTTCAACTCCCATGCTTTTCATATCTTGTTATAATTCTCTTTGCCACTCTTACCCCAAGAGTGACAGCCTTATTTCCGTTGTGGAAACTCATGCACAATGCTTCTTCATGAGTTCTTCAAATACCATTTTCTTTTGACCTGCCATGGGGAAATATTGGAAGCTGGTGGTGATACCAAGCCCATTTCTATGGAAATGGTATGGATATTATTTAATAAATCTTCCTGGATACTGAACAATTCACGGATGGCTTGTTGAAATGCAATAAGCAGTTTGTGAGCCCTTGAAGTGCAGGATTCTGCTGTTGAAGGAAAAACAGAAACTGGGAAATACTGTCAGTGATGAATACTGTCCCTTCCATTTCAACTGGTTCTGAAACACCCAGGGTGTAAATTCACCCTGAGTACATTCTCAACAGAAAGAAGGATGGGGTGTGACTATGAAACAATGACATTCATTTTCTTAGGTTGCTTAGCAAACCAGCCCCCCCGTAAGCACATTTCAAGAAGAGCTTAGAAAATGCTTCAGCCTACAGCAACATTCTTGTAACCAAGAGTCAAGCTGTCAGGGAACTTTCTAAGGTGAACACTCATTGGAGTATTGGTTAATAATCATTCTTGCTATCTTATTGTCACACCTTGTAAGTTGGTGTAAGACACATTGAAACTTAAGACACTCCTCTCCATTGCCGGTGGAGAGTACTTGTGCAAGGAGCCTTGTTCATGTTTGAGGAGGCCTGGTAAAAGAAAATAAAATCCCATTCCTTGAATCATCAGAGTACATCTCCATTCTACCATGGATACATTTTTAATTGCTTTCCTTAAAAGCTCGATCGGAAAGCCTTTGGAGTAAACAGCTCTCTGCCGTTATCCCATTAGAAGTGAACGACCTTTCAGTCCTCCCCTGATTTTCAGAGAGAAAGAAAGGAGGGGACAAAACATTTAGAAATCATGCTGAGATATAGTTTCCGCTAACATTTTTCTGTGGGTGATCTTGGTAGCCTATTAGACATTGGTAATCACACAGAACTTAAGATGTGGAACTACAGGCGTGTTAGCACGGTGTGTGAGCTCAGAGCTCAGAAGGTAGTCAGAATTCATAATGAGCTAATTTCCAGAACTGTAGCTTACCAGCTCTCCGGGGAGCTGAAGCTGCCAGTCCACCGGTCCTGTCTCCCTTGGAGAAAAATAGGTGCGAGCAACAATCCACGTGGGCGGACACCGAAGAAATGGAAAACTAAAGTAGAGGAGGACGACAGGGAGGTGGCACAAGCTCCACGTCTTTAGAATAAATGACAGAGCTTCAGTTCAACCCTGCTTCTCTCCCTGTCCTTAGACTGATGATGTGTCCAGTCTTTTTCCCCTTCCTTGCTTAAATTAGCAAACCTAATCCTTACTAAGTGCCTGGATGCCTTGCTCCTTTACTGCATCACGTCCCTGCCTATCTCCTTTCAGATGTCATTTTTATACAAAATATGAAAGCAGTTCCGCTGCTTCAGTATATTCACTGGAAGGCTATTGTTTCCCCCACCCTGCAAGGACTAGAATACTTAGAAATACATCTTTGTATCAGAATTCTGAGAATCAGAATGATGAAGTAGGTATGACAATAAAAAATAAATAGTTTATGGGAAAAAAAATCACAGTCTACCTTGCCCAAAGTTACAGCCTTTAAGAATTCTGTGGCTAGCACAATGTTGATATTAAAATGTAGTAGCAGGTTATCCATAAATTCTGTATTCCAATTTTTGTTTCCTTTCTTCAAAAGGAAGAAAAACATCCACAGGACATAATATAAATTCTCTGGGATAGCAGGAATATATTTTACTTGGCTTGATAAATACTGAAATCGTTTTATTAGTCTATCATTATGCCCTATTCCTTCATCAGCACGAATGCAAATGTTTGAATCTCTTTTGGCAGTTTATGTGCATTCAGTCCAACTTCTAGACCTGTGCTGTGTTGCAATTAGCTGTAAAACCACAATTCCCAAGGTTCGCCGTTTGAGGCTGTGTGGCAAGGTTTTTAGTATTTCATCAATACATTCAGATGGAACTGTTCACGTCCCCCACAGGATGTGGTTCAGACTGCCTACCGTCTTCCCACAATAACCTGCTACAGTAAGCAATCGTTAGTGAATTTAGTTGAGTCGAAGCACAAAGAGGGATGGGGAAAATGTGAAAGCTTTAAATATTCCAATCATTTTAGGCTCCAGAGACATTTACAGAAGTGACAACTCAGCTCAGCAAGATCTGTGTCATGGCCCGTGGTTGAGATCTGCCGTCATTTCATATGCTTTCTTCTCCTTCGTGCTGTGTGAAAACTTACATGCTGATGGGGAGCCATGACTGTGGTCCAGCACAAGTGGCACTTTACCCACTTCCCATTGGTGTGACAAAATGTCAAAGAAATCAACTTAAAAGAGGAAAGCATTGTTTTGACTGACGGACATCAGGGTCCCAGACCATGGCCAGCTAACTCGATTACCTTTGCCCTCCAGAAAGGCGTGTTACATCAGCAGGGGTATGGAGCAGAGTAAACTGCTGAACATGGAGTGAACAGGAGGTTGGGAGGTGGGAGTAAACAAAAGGGGCGAGGTACTAGGGAAAAAGGACCCCTGACTGGCTCCCATTGACCCTTACACTAGGCCCCACCTCTTTTTAGGGCACTCAGGTATCAATTTAACAGTTACCTAATCCATCCATGAGATTACAAACCTTGATCCAGGCTCCCCGCCAGCCACTCAGCTAGAAGCTAAGCCTTCAGCATTTCATATTCAAAGAGCATCAGAAAAGCAGTTTCTTATACACTATATAGGATACTTTGTAATGGAAACATGATCAAAAAAAAAGAGTAATAATGTTTTTTTGGTTTTTTTAATAATTTATTTTTTAAATACTTTTTTTTTTCTTCAAGTTACATCTCAGTAACAAACCCCTCCCTATTCCCCCTTCCTATCCTGCCCTTCCATCCTCTTCCCCCCAGAAGTTTCCCCTTTCAGTCCAACAGATGGTTCCTTCTCTTATAACAGTAAGTATTATACAAAACAAGATATATAAATATGCCACATTTATGAGAGTTAAATGGCCCAGTATACCTTCCCAATGTCCACTTTATACATATTTGGCCCCTGACTTTAACATTCTACTATCTAACCAACTCCATGAGTTTAAAGGTCTATATGTGACTCAACATTCATACTATCTTGCAACACACTTTTAAGAGTATCTTCTTAGATTTATAACACCCTCTTGATTCCTAAACA